>JAABKJ010000755.1:62079280-62112033 GCA_011634705.1 Andricus grossulariae
ATTTCAAAAATTCTACAAAGATTTCAAAATATTCCGAAAGATTTTATAAATATTTCAAAGATTTCAAAAAGGGTACAGTACACCAGACTTCAAAGATTTGAAACTATTTCGAAAGGTTTCAAATTTTTTTAGAAGATTTCAAAAGGTTTCAAAGATTTCTAGGATTTCAAAAATTCTACAAAGATTTCAAAATATTCCGAAAGATTTTATAAATATTTCAAAGATTTCAAAAAGGGTACACTACACCAGTCTTCAAAGATTTCGAAGATTGGAAACCATTTCAGAAGGTTTCAAAATTTTGTAGAAGACTTCAAAAGGTTTCAAAGATTTCAAGGATTAAAAAATTTTTACAAAGATTTAACAAGATTTCAAGAGATTTCTCAAAGATTTCAAAAAGGGTACAGTACACCATACTTCAAAGATTTGAGAACATTAAAAAAGATTTCAAACGATTTTAGGATGATTTCATAAAGATTTCACAAAGGTTTTAAAGATTTCATAGATTTAAAATTTTTTTCAAAGGTTTAACAAGATTCTAAAAGATTTCGCAAAGATTTTAAGGGTTTCGAAGATTTCAAAAAGGGTACAGTAGACCATACTCATAACATTTCAATGATTCGAAACCATTTCAAAAGGTTACAAATTTTTTAAAGATTTCAAAAGGTTTCAAAGATTTCAAGGATTTCAAAAATTTTACAAAGATTTGAAAACATTCCAAAAGATGTTTTAAAGATGTCAAGGGTTTCAAAGATTTCAAAATGGGTACAGTACACCAGATTTCAAAGATTCGAAACCATTTAAAAAGTTTAAAAATTTTTCTTTAAAGATTTCAAATGATTTCAGAACGATTTCATAAAGATTTCGAAGATTTCACAAAGGTTTTAAAGATTTCATGGATTTTAAAAATTTTACAAAGATTCACAAAGGTTTTAAAGATTTCAAGGATTTCAAAATTTTTACAAAGATTTAACAAGATTTCTGAAAGATTTCAAAAAGGATACAGTACAGCATACTTAAAAGATTTTAAATATTTGAAACCATTTCAAAAGGTTTCAATTTTTTTAAAGATTTAAAAAGATTAAAAAATGTTTACAAAGATTTAAAAAGATTCCAAAAGATTTCAAGGGTGTCAAAGATTTCAAAAAGGGTACAGTACACCAGACTTCAAAGGTTGGAAACCATTAAAAAAAATTTCAATTTTTTTTGTAAGATTTCAAATGATTTCAGAATGATTTTATAAAGATTTCGAAGATTTCTTAAAGATTGAAAGGGTTTCAAAGATTTCAAAAAGGGTACAGTACACCATACTTAAAAGATTTCAAAGATTTGAAACCATTTCAAAAGATTTCAAATTTTTTTAAAGATTTCAAAAGCTTTCAAAGGTTTCAAGGATTTCAAAATTTTTACAAAGATTGAATAAGATTCCAAAAGATTTCTCAAAGACTCCAAGGGTTTCAAAAATTTCAAAAAGGGTACAGTACACCAGACTGCAAAGATTTGAAACAATTTCAAAAGGTTTCAAAATTGTTTAGAAGATTTCAAGGAGTTCAAAAATTTTACAATAATTTAAAAATATTCCAAAAGATTTGAAAAAGATTTCACAAAGGTTTTAAAGATTTCATGGATTTTACAAAGATTCAAAAGGTTTGAAAAATTTCAAGGATTTCAAAATTTTTACAAAGATTTAACAAGATTTCTCAAAGATTTTACCAAAGTACACCATACTTCAAAGATTTCAAATATTTGAAACCATTTCAAAAGGTTTCAAAATTTTTTAAAGATTTCAAAAGATTCAAACAATTTTACAAAGATTTAAAAAGATTCCAAAAGATTTCTCAAAGATTTTAAGGGTTTCAAATATTTCAAAAAGGGTACAGTACAGCATACTTCAAAGATTTCAAAGATTTGAAACCATTTAAAAACATTTCAAATTTTGTTTAAAGATTTCGAATGATCTCAGAATGATTTTATAAAGATCTCGAAGATTTCTTAAAGATTTCAAGGGTTTCAAAGATTTAAAAAAGGGTACAGTACAGCAGACTTCGAAGATTTCAAAAGGTTTCAAATTTTTTAAAAGGCTTCAAAAGGTTTCAAAGATTTCAAGGATTTCAAAATTTTTACAAAGATTTAATAAGATTTCAAAAGATTTCTCAAAGACTTCAAGGGTTTCAAAGATTTCAAAAATACAAAAAAAGACAAAAGGACTTCAAAGATTTCAAAGATTTGAAAACATTTCAAAATATTTCAAATTTGTTAAAAATATTTCAAACGATTTCAGAATTATTTCATAAAGGTTTCGAAGATTTCACAAATGTTTGAAAGATTTCATGGATTTCAAAAATTTGACAAAGATTTCAAAAGGTTTTAAAGATTTCAAGGATTTAAAAATGTGTACAAAGATTTAACAAGATTCCAAAAGATTTCGCAAAGATTTTAAGGGTTTCAGAGATTTCAAAAAGGGCACAGTACACCAGACTTCAAATATTTCAAAGATTTGAAACCATTTTCGAAAGATTTCCAATTTTTTTTTGAAGATTTCAAACGATTTTAGAATGATTTCATAAAGATTTCGAAGATTTCACAAAGGTTTTAAAAATTTCCAAAAGTTTTCACAAATATTTTACGAAGATTCCACGGATTTCAAAGATTTCACAAAGATATCACATAGACGACTTATGTTCGTAAAAAATGAGGAAGTTGATTATTTATGGTTCTGCTTTCTTTTGAAATTTTTGGCCAATAAAAAATGCAATGGCTAATTTTTTTACATGCATAACAAATGGTTATTTAATTATTTCATGTACAAAAAAGAGACCTCGAAAAACTTGATTTCTTGACCTGGAAAATCTGGAAAAGACTTTGAATTTTGTTTCTAAGAATCGCTAGACATTCTGATTAAAAGCATAATTTATATTAAAATGGAATTTCGAATTAATCAATGTTTTAGGTGTCCATGGACCAAAAAAGTTGGGTCAGGGTTATTGACCACACACAGTATTACTGCAGAAGCTGGCAATACTTGTACTTTGAGCCCAGGGTTGCGCTTTATGTCCGCATCGTTGGTACTAATAACACGGTTAACAAAGTTTTCCACGTCGTTAGTTTTGAAGCCTTTTACACCGATCACGTGGAGAAAGTTTGCGACGGATTTGTGATTCCAACCCAAAACATAGCAACTATGGATCGCAGTGCCTGCGTCACACAAGGCGTTAGCAGGTTAATATTCATTTAAAAAAATTTATTTTTAAGATCCAGATGTTACAAACGTTGAATTTTATAATTTTTTTCGTTGAGAATTCATCCTGTGGTTGAAAATGTTATTATTTTGTTAGAAGTCCACCAATCTTGTTAAAAAAGTATTATTTTTCGTTGAAAATTCATCTTTTAGGGTTCAAAATTCAACTGTTTGGGTACAAAATTCAATTATTTTGATGAAAATGAATTTTTTATTGAAAAATTGTATTTTTGGTTTGATATTTCAACTATTTGCAGAAAATTCGTATTTGTGGCATACAAATTCAACATTTTGGATGATATTTTTTCTATAATGACTGAAAAATCATTTTTAGTTGAAAATTCAACCCTTTTATTGAGAGTACATAATTTTTGGTTTAATAATTCACTTGTTATCGTAGAAATTTAATCTGTTTTTGTTGAAGATTCTTCTCTTTGGTTAAAAATTCAACTATTCCATTTTTAGAAAATTAATCTTCTTGGTAAAAAAAATTATCTTTTGGGGTGTAGGTTCAACTCTTATTGAAATTTTTTGTTGTTGTTAAAGATTCATCATTTTGGTTGAAAATTTATCTCTTTGGTTAAAAACTTAACTATTTTATTCAAAATACTTTTTTTTTGTTTAGAATAAATGTTTTTAACTAAAAACGTAACTATTCCATTTTTGGTAGAAAATTAATCTTCTTAATTGAAAATTAATATGTTTTCGTTGAAGATTCGACTATTCTGTTGAAAATTCGTCTTTTTATTTTGAATATTCAACAATTTTGTAGAAAATTAAAATATTTCGTTGAAAATTCAACAACTATTTGTTTAAAAATTACCCTAGTTTTACGAAAATTTGACTTTAAAGTAGAAAATGAACTTTTTTGCTCATAAGTTCAACTGTTTTGTAGATAATTCATCTTTTTAGCCTCATAATTCAACAATTTTGTTGAAAGTTGATGTCATTTTATTGAAAATTCGTCTTTTTTGTAGAACTAATAATTTTGTAGAATTAATCTTGTAGGTGGAAATCTCATCTGTTTGGTTAAGCATTTAACTTTTTTTAATTCGTTTTTTTCTTGGTTAAAAATTATGATTCTTTTTTAATTTGCAAATTTAACTTTTCCATTTTTGGTTGGAAATTTATTATCTTTAAATTGAAAATGCAACTATGTGGTAGAAAATTCACGTATTTTGTTGAAAATTCGTCTTTTTGGTTGGAAAATTAATCTTGTTTGTTGAAAATTAATCATTTTGGTTGAAGTCAACTGGTTGAAAATTCTTTTTTATTTTGTTGGAAATTAATTTTTGAAACTGAAAATTTGACGATTCCATTTTTCAACCGTGTGGTTAAAAATTAATTTTTGTTGTTGAAAATTCATCTTTTTGGATCTCTCTTGCTAGAAAATCTTTTTTTTTTTATTGAAAATTCAACTATTGTGTTGAAAATGCAATCTGTAAAAACCAGAAAATGCTATAAAAGATTATAATTGTTTATGATTTTAATTTAAGGTCTCGAAATGCTTTATTGGATGGTGACATGTTGAATTACGATTGGGATAGTGGATACACCTGTCATCAACTCAATTCTGGCCTTATTCAGGTACAACTTGGACAGCCTTACATGATCGAGTCCTTGCGGTGAGTTGAATTAAAATTCTTAATTACAATTGATTACAATATTTTTACTGAATTGAATTTGTAGAATTTCTAAACTATTTTTTTTCACTTTTACAGATTACTTTTGTGGGATTGTGATGATCGATCTTACTCTTACTACGTGGAGGTTTCAGGCGACTCCAGGAATTGGGAAGTTATTTGCGACAAAACGAGAGAAGCTTGTCAATCCTGGCAGACGATAAGATTCCATCCACCGCGTCCGGTCGTCTTTATAAATATCGTCGGAACACGCAACACAGCTAATGAGGTTGTTATCTATTTTTTAAGCTTTCTCAGACTTCACAACCCTCCCCTATTCTCCTTTTTCGTCATTTTTTAAAAAGAATTCCTTTTTTTTCCTCCGTTTTCAAGAAACTTTCCCTTTTTCTCGTTTTTTCGCTTTAATGCGAACTGAATTAATAGAACCCGAAAATAACATTCAAATATTATATATCAAATTATTATATTTTTGGTTCAGAATTCATCTCTTCATTACAAATTCTACTATTTAGTTGAAAATTTGATTATTTTTTAAAAAGTCGAGCTCTTGTTAAAAAAGTAATCTTTTTTGGTCGAAAGTTTGCTTGGTTAAAGGTTGAAATATATATTTTGTTGAAAACTCTGTTCTTTGGTTGAAAATTAATTTGCCAAACTAAAAATTGAACTGTTCCATTTTTGACTGAAAATTGATCGTTTTTAGTTGAAAAATTTACTATTATATTTTTTATTCAGAATTGACCTTTTTTTGGTCGAAAATTTGCATGTTAGAAAGTGGAACTACATATTTGGTTGAAAACTCTTTGTTTTTTGGTTGAAAATTAATTTTTCAAACTGCAAATTTAACTGTTCTATTTTGGACATAAAATTGATCGTTTTTAGTTGAAAACTCTATTATTATATTTTTCATTCAGAATTCAGCTTTTTTGGTGGAAAATTTGCGGGGTTGAAAGTGGAACTACATATTTTGTTGAAAACTCCTTGTTTTTTGGTTGAAAATTAATTTTTTAAACTGAAAATTTAACTATTCTATTTTTAGTTAAAGATTGTAGTTGTTGCTGTAGTTGAATATTCTACAGGGCGTCCAGCGACTTGGAAAACCTTGAAAACCTGGAATTCTCCTTGAATTTTTTTAACCTTGAAAACCTGAAAATCTCCTTGAATTTTTCACGAGAACCCTGAATTTGAATTATTTTCTTGTTTTGCTTTTAAAACAGTTATTTTATTGAAATGTGATGAATAATTAAAATCTTTTAGTCTATTATCAGAGAAACATCCCGTTTAAAAGAAATATTGCTACTGGAGTTTTTTATTTATCAAGATATAATTTAGCTTTTGTTCATTACAAAATAAATAAAGAGATTTCGAGGCACCTTTTCTAGACTGGTGCCAATTATTTTATAGATTACAATTAACGGACTTTCATATCTTAAATATTAATAAGGATTTCAAAAGATTTCAAAGGTTTTAAACGATTTAAAATTTTTTTAGAAGATTTCAAAAGATTTCATAAAGATTTTACAAATATTTCAAAAAATTCATAAAGGATTTCAAAAGATTTGAAGAATTTCAAAGATTTCAACAAGGTACATCAGATTTCAAAGATTTCAAAACATTTGAAAGATTTTAAACGATTTCCAAATTTTTCAGAAGATTTCAAAAGATGTAAGAAAGATGTTTAATATTTCAATGATTTAAAACGAATGCAAAATATTTCACACACATTTCAATAATTTTAAATTGTTTACAATTTTTTTAGAGGATTTCAAATGATTTCACAAAGATTTAAAAAATTGCAATGATTTCAAACGTATAAAAAAAGATTGCATGAAGATTTCATAAATATTTCAAAGAATTCATAAGGATTTCAAAAGACTTCAAGAATTCCAATGATTTGAATTATTTCAAAAAGGGTAGAGTACACCAGATTTCAAATATTTCGAAACATTTTAAATATTTTAAACGACTTCTGAAGGTTTCAACAAATTTGAGAAGACTTCAAAAAATTTCAAACGAACAAAAAAGGTTTCACAAACCAAGATTAATTTTACAAATATTTCAAAAATTTCATAACAATTTCAAAAAATTTCATAAAGATTTCGAAGATTTTACAAAAAATTTTTAACTTTTTAAAAGATTTTTAAAGATTTCACAGATATTTTAAATACTTAAACAGATTTTAACGAATTCACAAAGATTTTAAAAGCTTTCTTTGGAAACTGTTGGCCAATAAAAAATGAAATGGCTTATTTAATTGCATGTATAAAAAACGGTTATTTCATTATTCGACGTAAAAAAAGACCTGCAAAACTTGATTTATTGACCTGGAAAAGACCTTGACTTTTGTTTTGAAAAATCGCTGGACACCCTGTTTTAGTATTTTGTTGGAAATTCGTCTTTTTGGTATAAAATTAATATTTTTGGTTGAAAATTCAACTATTACATTTTTTCTTGAGAATTCATATTTTTTTGGTTATAGATTCAACCAATTGGTCGAATGCCAAACTATTTTGTTGAAAATTTGTTTAATTTCTGGTTGAAAATTATTTTTGGACTGAAAAATCAATTTTTTGTTGAAAATTCTAGTCTTTTGTTGAGGTCCTTTTTGGTCCTTTTTGGTAAAAAATTAATTGTTTTGATTAAAAATTAAACTGCGTGACTGAATGTTGAACTACTTTGTTAAAAATTTATTTTATTAGTTGAAGATTTATCTGTGTTTGAAAATTGAACTATTCCCTTTTTCGTTGAAAACTGATAATTTTTAGTTTTAAATTTAACTATTTGATTGAAAATTAACTTTTTTATTGAAAATTTGTCTTTTTAGTTTGAAAATTAAACAATTTGGTTGAAAATTCCACTATTTGGTTCAAAATGTACTTTTTGGTTGAATTGAACTGTTTTTCATTTAAAATAAAAATATTTTTTTGGTTGACATATCAACTATTCCATTTTTGGTTGAAAGTGTATATTTTTTAGTTGAAATTCATTTCTTTTATTGAAAATTGAACAATTTTCTTGATAATTCATTTTTTTAAATTAATTTTTTTGACTGAAAGTTTAACTATTCCATTTTTGACTGTAAAATTATATTTTTCAGTTACAAATTTAAATATTTTGTTGAAAATTAGTTTTTTGGATAAAAATTAATATTTTCGGGTGAAAATTCAACTAATTCGTTGAAAGGTTAACTACTTTGTTAAAAGTTCGTATTATTATTAAGGCTCATCTCTTTGGTTGAAAGTTGAACTATTCCGTTTTTGATTGAAGATTCAACTATTAAGTTTTGCATTGAGAATTAATCTTTTTTTGGTTATAAATTCAGCTACTTGGTTGAAAGTTGAACTACTTCGTTAAAAATAATATTATTGTTTAAAGATTCATCTGTGTTTGAAAATCATTTTTATAATTTTTGGTCGAAAATTCAAGTATATGTTGTTAAAAATTCATCCTTTTGGATTGAAAATTCATCTTCAATGGTAGAAAAGTCATTTTTCTTGTTTAAAAATTTATCTTCCTTCTTTGAAAAGTAACTTTTTCGTTAAAAATTCAAATGTCTTCGAAAAAATTCGTCTTTTTGGTTTGAAAATTATACGATTTGGTTAAATCTTTAACTATTTTTTAGAAAAATCGTTTCTTTAACTGGAAAGTTGATCTATTTGGTTGTTAATGCAACTGTTTTGTTGAAAATTATTTTTATTTTGAAAGTTCGTGCTTTTGTGTTGCAAATTCAACTATTTGGTTGCAAATGCAATATATTTCGACTTGAAAATCAGTGGTTTTGAAAAACCACTGATTTGGTGCATCCAAACATATTTTAAATTATTTCAGGTATTCCATTGTGTACATTTCGAGTGCCCTGCTCAAACCGAAGACGACAAAAACGTCGTCAAGTCACCGGTTCGTCGCGGGAAGCAATTACCAGCTGGAGTGGAAATCAGTACACCTCCATTGCCCACAGAGACTGCAACCGAGGCAGTGAATATTGACCACGAGGAGGATTCAACCGACGAGACTGCGGTCGCGGCTGTCGTTCCTTAATTGATTTGGATATTCTAAATCGCAAGCAGCAGCGTTAAGACTGTTAAGTAATAACGTTTGTATACGATATTTGCCTTCTTTACGCCAAAAATTTAACGCGTTAATAATCGTTGATTTGTAATTCTGCACAGCGAGTTGGAAGGAGAGTTAATTTATGAAGCTGCGATTTAAAAGCGACTTGAAGCAAGACGGGTATCAAAGATTAGTGCCATTGCCGTATTCGTTTCCAGAATAATGAGTACATATTTCATTTGTTAAAATGTTGTCCGTTACTTAATGTCTTTTTTACACCACTTTTTTCTGTTATCTGATTATCAATTGAGAGCTGTCTTGGATTCGAATTAAAGAGAGAGTGAGGAATCAGAGGTAGAGACAATTTTACACGAAAACAAATTATAAAGTTGACTAAGAACCGAACTTTTCAGAACGGTAACGAAGTCTGGATGTCTCTGTTATAAGATTGAAAAGTTCGTGATTTTGTAAATATGGATACGTTATTTTTAATTCGTTTTCTGAAATCTTGTTTAATATAATCATGCAAAGTAGTTTTATATGATAAATTTTCTAATTATATTTCTCACGTAGAAAAGGCTTTTAGGAGCAAATAAATTAAGATTTCATTATAGTGTTTCCGTAAACATCGACTTGTGGGACCGAAGAAAGATCTTCTGATATTAAAAGACTTTTTATGAGCATATATAAGTAAGAGTGTCCTTTTTTTTGCTCCTCAATATGAGGATCAAAGCTCAACTACTTAAATTTAGTATTGTTGAGCATCTGGTAAAAATACTACTTATTGCGAAAATCATTTACATGTAGCGCTTGATTTAGTGCGCGTTTTGTCAGTATTTATTTCGGTACAATTTTGATGTAAAGAGTAATATTACTATTTCGCCTACAGGCGTAGATAGAATCTTTATTTTTCTAGTCCTCTTCTACGTAGAATACGTTGTAGATGTATGGTATTGTTAAATTAAATTAATAAACAGTCTCAATGTCTCACAAAAATGTCTTGTTTATTCCAAACAACCTATTTTAGTTTCAATTATGTGGAATTATCTTAACCTTATACTCCTACATCTATTCCCCTCGTTTCCCCCTTTTTTTTAAATTCCTCTTTTTCCCTTGTTTTCAAGAAACTTCACCTTTTTCTCGTTTTTCGCCGAAATGCGAACTGAATCAATAGAACCCAATAAAAAAATCCAAATATTTTTAATTTAAAGTTAATTCTTTTAGATTGAAAAATCTACTACTATATTTTGGGTTACAATTTTTATTATTTGGTTGAACATTGTGCCTATTTGAAATCCCCCATGCACGGTTATTTGAAATTGCGCAGTTCCGTCACTTCCCACCAAGGTCCCTGTACGCTCTCCTCCGCGTCAGTGACTGACCAATGAAAAAGAGGCCCGAAGAGCGGGAAGCCCTTGTTGGTTTGAATAGAGTATTTTAGCATGACGTCATGGGAATGCAGACAACTTTTTTGAGAAAATATTCTAAGCGTAAAAGTAAGTCATATATATACGAACAGCAATATTTCTCAAGTGTAGAATGTATTTTCTCAGTCATGTTCCATTCTTTTGCCGATTGACGACCTTTCCGTGTCACGAAATAAAATAAAATTTCCAACATTTCAGGTAAGTGTATCAGATCAGGCACTCTAACCTCAAATTTCGGATAGCTGATTATGTATTTCGTGAAAATCAAAACCGATAAAAGGATGAAACAGAATTGCGCAAATGCACTCTACACTTCAAAAATATTACTATTCAGAACTTTATAACTTAATTTTACGTTTAGAATATTTACTCCAAAAACTCGTATGCGCTTGCAGTCCCATGTGCTAACCTTCCTGACGGCTGACATTTCCACCTATCCTAGTATTCTGCACTTAAAAAATAATAATATGAGCCTTTATAACTTACTTACTTACGCATGTCCGCGACGTCATGCTACAAAACTCACTATTCCGCGAAATATTTGGGTCGTTTTTTGATTCAATTATATTGATTTTTTGTTGGAAAATTGTACTATTTCAAGGAAAATGTTATATTTGTCACGTCGTACGCCAACAAAAAGAATTTAAAAACACAGAGATGCGTGATGCGCAAATGCGCTAACGGACCACGCCATTTCAACTGCGCATGTGCCGAAAAGCGTGGGTCTATTTGAAGCGACAAAGTATAAACTTGTAATATTACATCAATAATAAATTATTTAATGTAATTAGCTATTTCTTAGATTCAATTCAATTAATTTTTTAAGTGATAGTATTTATTGCTGTCAAACCGACTCGCGCTTTTCGGCACATGCGCAGTTGAAAAACTTGTTTACAGCGTCCTCATCGATACAAGAACGGGGAAGCCAATGGACGTCGTTTGACAAAAATAACCTATAGCTCGCGGTAGAGGTGGGGGCCTCTCCAGCCTTCAAATTATTGCACGTGTACGTTTCGTGGCCGTTCAAATAAGCGGAAGTTCACTGTATTTGGTTAAAAATGAACTTTTTATTTAAAAATTCATATTTTTGGGTTGAGAATTCAAACGTTCTGTTGAAAATTCGTTTTTTTTTCGCTTGAAAACTTGAAAAGTCTACCATCATATCTGTTGTTAAGAATTTTATTATTTTATTGAACATTCAACAATTGAATCTTTAAGGACTGATACTTGTAGAGAATTTCAAGGAGTTTTTTTTCTTTAGCAAATATTTGTAGGGTTTGCAGTTTTTGAAGTAATTGATAAAAACTAGATTAGTCGAAAACAAAAAGTTTCACTTTTTTCACTTCAACTCGCGCTAACTTAGTCAATTATGAGAATTTATCAATTTTATTAATACTAAATGACATTTTCAGGTCTTCTGAAACTGTTTAAGGAAGAAAAACATCAATATTGTAATAATAAAAAAAGTTGTTAATTTTCTTTTGATACTTTGAAAAACTCATGAATTTTAACCTTCAAGCGCTTCGTTTATCAAAAGAATTTTGAGCAACGAGAAACTTCTAGTGAGAACGTTGTTGAATAAGATCTAAAAAAGTTTGCTGGAAAGTTTGACCTCAATCGGTGGTTAAAAACATGTTACGTAGCGCAGCGGATAGTGGGATAAAATAGCCAAAAGCTGGCCAGAAGTATAAAATGTTCATAAAATGGGCCAAATTTTGTTATTCATTGGTTTTTGGGGACGCTGATTACGAATCCGATGTCAAAAATTCCGAAAACAAAATGGCGGATCAAATATGGCGGACGAGTGTGCTAAATAAATTTTGTATTTTTTTAAATTGGTAAAAGGAGGTTTTCAAGGTTTCTGATTACGAATCCGATGTCAAAAACTTAACAAACAAAATAGCAGATCCAATACGGCGTTTGAGTATGCGAAATCTGCCATTTTGTTTTGTAAGTTTTTGACACCAGATTCGTAATCAGTGACCTTGAAAATCCCCTTATACCAATTTAAAAAAAAATCAAAAATTTATTTAGCATACTCGTCTGTCATATTGGATCAGCCATTTTGTTTTCGGAATTTTTGATATCGGATTCGTAATCAGCGACCCCAAAAACCTGCGAGCAACAGAATTTGGTCCACTTTATGCACATTTTATACTTTTGGTCAGCTTTTCACGATTTGGTCCCACTGTGTGACGCGTCGCACAGTGGGACGGACGCTTGAAATAAAAATCGAGATTGAACTCGAACCCGCAGCTATCCGCAGCTGGTTTTTTGACACGTAATAGGAAAAAGCCTAATCATTATCCTTAACTAAATATCTCAGTGGAACATTTTTCACATTCATCAAATTGACGGGCCGAGAGTAAATGCGGCGTAGAAATATTTGTTATATCAACATTGTTCTTTCACAGGAATTGAAAGCTCATTTAGGGCTCTTGCATGACCCCCTGCGCAATTTTTCAAAAACAACCCCTATCACAAACAAACTACCATAAAAAATAAATAGGCACTAATCATAAAAGTGAGCACATGAGAATTGAGGGCTCATTTTAGGCTCTCTAACACCCCCAAAATCAATTCTCCAAGATCATCCCTTAACATTGAAAAACTACCCTTTACCCAAAAGTACTGATAAAGTACAAGAAAAAGTATTGCATCAGTTGGGAATATTTTCTAGCTGTCCTAAAACATTAACAACTTTTCGAAAGGCCACCATCAACACTCGAAAACCACCACGTAAAGGAATCTGACATTAAACTGAGAATAAAGTATATCAGAAGTTTTTGATGTTCTCAGACAGTGTCCGAACAGTGTACGCCCTATGCCGGAATTAAGGGCTTATTTAGGGCTCATTTAATACCAAAAAGCCAAATTTTTGGCTCTCCATTCAAAACAAAAAATGCATGGTACTGCCAGCTTTACGTAAAGCTAGCAGTACCACGGTAGAAATATTTGTTACATCAACTTTTTTCTTTCACAGAAATTGAGGGCTCATCAGGGCTCTTGTATCACAGTAACAACAACGTATTATTTCACGGGAGTTGCAGGTTAAACAATAAAACTCAGAAAAAACAGTCTCGAGTAGTACTAAAATGAGACCACTGGTGTGCACCCAGATTCATTTGTTTCACATGGAAAATAACAGCATGAATTTATTTTATTCAAAAACAGGAAACATTTATTTTCAGGGTATTTTTTTTGTGATAGGGGTTGTTTTTGAAAAATTGCGCGGGGGCCATGCAAGAGCCCTCAATTACTGTAAATCTGGCAGTACCATGTATTTTTTAAAAAGATGAAGAGCCAAAAGTTTGGCTTTTGGATATTACATGAGCCCTTAATCCCGGCATAGGGCATACAATGTTTCGACACGGTCCGGGAAAATCAAACGCTGCTGATATACTTTATTCTCCTTCTCCTAAGGGCTGTAAGAACTTGTAGTTGGTGGGGAGGCTTAAGCGTGTGGGACAAGTGGGCCAAACGGACCTCGGCCTGCATGTGTTTGAATATGGATCAAAGGATCCCTATAAACGGGCTCTCCTGGTATGTATGATTGTAGTATGGTAGCAGGGTTTTGGAATCGGGACGGGAATGACCTATGGCCCGCACAGCGACCAAGAAGCAGCCCTTAATTGGTATGGTGGCCAACCAACGGGTATTCATTGAGTGTCTCACTCAATGTGGGCACCCCCCTAAGCCATGGGTGTAGAGTGATCCTGCCCGTTGCACTTTGGCACCTAGGGGTACAAAGGTATCCTAACGGCCTCTCGGGGACACCCGATGACCTCCCCAAATAAGTAGTCTTGCCCCAGCATGCGTGGCTCTGCAGGGGCGGGCCTTTTATTTCTCTAGCTGCTCGTGGGATCAAAATGAACACGCTAAAAAACAGAAACTTGAAGGAAGGAGGTAGAGAGATGGCGGAGGGGGGGATAGGGGTTGGGCTTGAACGGCTCTAACATAACCCTTTCCTCCCAATCTCTCTTTCCGGCTAGGCAAACTCAAGTGGCGGCTGTGTCCCTTGTTCCACCGGGAGCTGAGGGATTGACGGCTCCATTGAATGAGGATGTGGAAACGGGAGCGGCCAATGAGTCCCCCAAAAAGAACAAAAGCATCCACGATTCCCTGAGAAGGAAGCTGAGAAGGCAAGCTCAGCAGGCCAGTAAAGGAGCTGCGAGGGCTGAAACGTTGGCAACCACAACGCCGACAACCAGCACGGAGGCTCAGAAGACACCCCACCAGGAGGGGGGGGGGGCTGAGTCTATGAAGAGGCTTATGACAGCCCAGCAGCCGGGTAACAGGGAGTCGCGGGGGCTGAACTGACAGCTGCCCAGAGGACCAACTCCCTGACGGTGTTGGTGGCGGACACGAGCTACCCAGACTCACTGCTCACTGCGAAGCAGTTTGAACTCTTCAGGGAGGCCATCTGGAGAACGCTCAAAAGAGTGTACCCGGATCAATGGCCAAAATTCAAAACCTCCTTCTGTAGGGGAGGGGTCTTCGTATTCTTCGCAGCCAAACCAGCGGCTAAAGCTAGGCTACATAATACGGTGGCTGAGACAAGGCCCTGGGAAGGCCCACACCTAAAAGTAGGTGGGGTTGAATTTCTCCAAGGGATGGCGAGGTCTATGGCATGGTTCCCAGGTAAACTGGAAGACCCGTCCGTGGTCCTTCGGCTGTTGGAGGGATTCAACCCTTCACTAAAGACAGCGTCCTGGCGAATCGTCAGGCACGAAAGGCCTCAGGAAGAAGACACAGTGAGAGGTATCGAGCACCTCCTAGTTGTGCAAATTCCTGAGTCCCAGACGAGGGCTCTTCCGGTTCTCAACAACAGGCCCTTCTACCACTTCGGGCAAGAAAACTTTCAGTTTGCCGGCCAAAGACAGGATGAGCCCGTCGGGACACAGGAAGACTGGGAGCAGACCTGAAGTGACTGCACCTGACCTAACCATTACACGAATGAACTTGCATCACAGCAAAGGCACCTCTGCGGTTCTATAGAGGGACATGGCTGCGAGGCACACAGGTATCTCGCTAACCCAGGAACCTTGGTTAGTTCGAGATACCATGAGGGGATTAGGGGGGCGGGGCTGGTTTTTGTTACAGGGACCCCAAGGCGGCCACACCAAGGGCCTGCATACTGGCGAAGGGAGTAAACGTTGTCCCGCTGCTAGAGTTATGTTCGAGAGACCTGATGATGATAGCCACAAATCTTAAATGAATAGGGAGCTAGTCATGGGATCGGCCTACTTTCAATATGACAGCACGGACATTAACTCTAGTAATAATGACCTATTGGAATACCTAATCACTACTGATTTAGATATTCTTAACACTGGGAGTACCCCGAAGTTTTTTAATCCGTTCAGGAAGGAAGTCATCGACATAATGATCTGTGCCGCTAGTTTTCGAGACAATGTCAACATGTGGAGAGTCTCAGACGAACACACTCTCTTAGAACACGCACAGATAGAGTTCGAGTTGGAATCCTTTGTACCCGCGGGCCCTTAGTGGGCCAGAAATCCAAGAAGAACGGACTGGGACCAGTTTTCCACGGAACGAAGGAGCGCACTCTCGGAGCTGCCCCGGTCAAATAGAGACGTGAACACCCTGGATGTGGCAGTCAAAATTTTCACGGAAGTTATCAAATCGACTTATGAAAGTAATTGTCGACCCACAAGAGTCCGAAAGGCTGGGGAGACACACTGGTGGAACGGGAAACTAGAAGAGCTTCGCAGGAAAACCAGAGAGGTTTACACGTGCCAGTACTGGTAAAACGGATGAACTATGGACATCGCTTACGGCGATGAGGAATGAAGACAAGGTTGCAATACGTAAGGCGAAGCAAGAAAGCTGGACAAACTTTTGCACAGACATCGAGAAAGGAGCAGAGGCAGCTAGACTGGACAAGCTGCTTTCTCGAAACCCGGATGCTATTCTCGGTCCCCTAAAATTTCCTGGCGGGGGATACTCAGAGTCGGACGAGGAGACCTTGGCTCACCTGATCAAGGCACATTTTTCGGGCTTCATAAGGTCTGGAGAAAAGGGGGCGATACCTCAGAGGCAACAAAAGCCGCCTGTGGCCCAGCTGGGTCCGAAACAGCGGCTAGCCAACGAGATTGTTACTCCCTCCAGGGGTCAGGTGGGCCCTGAAGTCTTTCAGTCCTTACATGTCTCCTGGTCCAGATGGCATATACCAGGTCCTCTTACAGAGGGCGGGAGAGATCATCATAGGACCGCTCGTGAGACTTTCTGGGGTTAGTCTGATGCTGGGATACGTTCCAACGGCATAGAGAGGTACGAGAGTAGTCTTCATTCCGAAAGCAGACAGGATCGGTTATACTTCATCCAAGGACATCCGTCCCATCGGCCTTACATCTTTCCTACTAAAAACAGTGGAAAGACTTGTGGATAGATCTATCCGCGACAAGGTCTTGTCAAGTAGGCTACTTCACAAGGAGCAACACGCTTATAGGGCTGGTCACTCGACCGAGACGGCCCTAAGCGGAGCAGTACAACTAATCGAAGGGCAACTGAAGCAGAAAGGTCTCGCGATTGGAACCTTTATGGATATCGAAGAAGCCTTCAACTAGACCTCCAGAAAGGTGATCAAGGCAGCCATGATTGCACATGGCGTGTCTACAGCAGTCGTGGAATGAACCTGCCACATGTTGGCCAACAGCAAGCTAACAACGACGAAGAGTGATACCACTTTATGTGGAACCGTTGACTCGGTATGTCTACAGGGAGGCGTTCCAACGCCCCTGCTGTGGTGCTTGCTAGTGGATGAACTGCTTCATCTGCTCACGAGTAAGGGCTACCACGTTGTAGGCTACGCGGACGATATATTGGTTATCGTGCGCGGTCAGCATCTGGATGTGCTCTTCGGAGTAATGCAGCATGCACTGGGGATAGTGGATTCTTGGAGCAAGAAGACTGGATTATCGGTCAATCCGAGTAAGACAGACGCGGCTGTATTCACCGGAGGGTATAAGTGGGGAACCGCAAGTAAACTGAAATTGGGAGGACAACAACTGGAAATCAAAGAACAAGCTAAATATCTAGGAGTCATCCTAGATAATAAGCTGTCATGGAACGAGCACCTGGAAAACAAGTGCAAAAAGCTAGTAGCAACTCTATGGCTCTGTAGAAGAGCCATAGGAAAAAGCTGGGGCTTGAAGACGGAGACACTTATGTTGATCTACACAGCGATCCTGCGACCCAAGCCAACCTATGCATTCTCAGGGACAAAACACCCATTAGCTATCTCTTCGACAAGAAGTATCGTGTTAGTCTATCCACGAAGGAGGATTGGGTTAACGTCGAAGCACACCTGCCCATTGATGGGGACAATTAGTTTACAGATGGATCCAGAAACATGGAGAAGGCAGAAGCCGGTGTATATCGTAGAAGGAGCGGAATCGGCTTCACAATCCCGATGGGGTCCTACGCCACATTTCTACAATCTGAGATTATGGCCATGGTCCAGTGCGCCTATAAAGCACATGAGTATGACAACAAACGAAACATCCATATCTGCTCAGACAGCAGGGCTGCTATAATGTCCCTGAATGGAACAACAACGTCGCTACTAGTATGGGAGTCCTTTGAGGCACTGAACAACCTAGCGATGGAAAACCGAGTGACTCTACTTTGGATCCCTCGACAAAGCGGCATCAAAGATAATGAGATATAGGACATGCTAGCAAAACTAGCAAAAAGAGAAAACTTTACTGGACCCGAACCAGTTGTAAGCATTTCCAGTAGGTTAGTCACTGAAGAAATCATCAGTTGGCTGACCGAGGAACATCAAAATGAGTGGGAATTGGCCACTGGCTACAGACAGGCAAAAATACTCCAAGTATCAAAGCTAAACCTTAATCGAGCTAAGGAAATCCTCAAGCTCGGAAGGAACGAAGTCAAAGTCCTAACAGAAATGTATATAGGGCATGGAAACCTCGGATATCACAGACATAAGATAGGGTTCGCAGAAAGTCCCCTCTGTCATCTGTGCGGTAGGGATTATGAGACAGTTATTCATATCCTTTGGTAATGCCCCGCGATTGCGGAGAAACGACTTACACTCACGGGAAGTAACTGTATCATTGAGTCAGAAGTATCGACCATTAGCGTGGCTGCGGTCCTCGCCGTACGTAGAAGGTTTTGGGGCCACGCTTAGCCTTACAAGGAGTCGCAACGGAATCACCCAGGCGTCAGGGGCCCTGATGGTCTCAACCCAGGAAATAATAACAATAATAAATTCACAATTATTGGATTAAAAAATGCAACTTTTCTTTTTTGTTCAAATTCAACATGTTCATAATTGTACAATTTCTAACAGAAAGCCGTAATATATAAATAATTAAATAAAAAACGTCTGATTTTGAAAGCTACGAATGGTTCAACATTGAACGTTTGAATTTGAAATGTTCAATTCTGAATGTTTAATTTGCAATTATAATTGCTTTAAATTTAGAATAGTTTCGCATATATATTAGATTCGTTAATTTGGAAATTCCTGTTTCATTACTGGAAAATAAAAATAATTTTTTAGTTTTCAAGGTTGCATTAGAGAATTTAAATAAGCAGAGAATATATTTGAAACCAGTAAATGACTGAGAATTTTTTTCTGAGTGTTAAGTGGTGACCCTTATAAGAGATCCTATGTGTATACAGAAGCATACATATGCAATCCAGCATAACAGAAAATTTATTTCATTATATGAAAAAGATTTTTGTAAATACCTGAGGAATTAAAGTTGTGGTAAGTGACAAGAAAATTAAAGCTTGGGCCAAACGTTTTCTTGCAGCCGACTGATAAACCCACAGACCAACACATGATAGTGTCAATCTGTTAATTTGGAAATAACGACTATCAAATATATCCATTTCTCTAAAAACAATACAGGAAACTAATATGAGATTATAGTGCATTCGATACACAAGTGTAATAATTATACGGTAGGATTATCTTACAACGGATGCTTCGAAAAAGCAGAATAAGCTATTAAGTCTATACCCTACAGGCCTACAGGAAGGATGATGCATTATAAACAGGGATGAATTTTAATTATTACATCTATCGAAGGAAATTGCACAGTGCACACGGCAATTTCTCACGGAAGGCTAATAATAATTACCCTTTCTTCGAACTAAAAGCGCACGTCGTGGAAGGGTGGCATTTATAGCGATTGTTATATACTATAGTTTGATATAACTTTCCGGAAGTGAACGAGACATTCGGAAAAATATAAACTACTCGCAATGGTAGCGCTCTAATGACGAAGCAAGTTGCAAGTACATATGTACAACTTTGTGGATAGTTGATCATAGTTAGCTATTATGTAGTAAATACAAATACAAACAAAAATGATATAAGAAAAAGTGAATGTTGATAGACAAACGTTCTGTAGTATCTTTTCGTGAGTAGCAATGTTGAAAACAAGATTATAATGACCCATTTCACAACTCAATTGCTCATTTTAATTGTAAATTTTAAAAATATGTTATTGACATGGCGAAGAAAATCGAGAAGAAAATTTTGTCCTGTGAAGAATTTTCTCCTGTGGAAAAGTCGACTGGGGCCAGAATGGAGCCCAACCAGATTGCCTTATTAATAATTGGGCCCCAACTGGGAAGCCCAACCGCTGCCCGACTGGGCTACTTTCTGGGCTGTAAGAGTAAGAAATAACGGTAAGAAATTAATAGGATCTATTTTTTTCTGTTTAATTTGTCGCTTCTTCATGATTTAAGAACTTTTAGCATCCTGTTCTTCCATTTGACTTCCATCTCACCCTAATAGCATGGAACGTTCCGGGAACGTTGCCGGAATGTGTTAAATGTCCGCTGCTTGGGAACGTTCCAGGAATGTTCCACTGGGATCTGGGGGGAGCCTTCCATTATTGTCATTTCTACCAACAACTATCTCGTAAACCGTAAGAGTAAGGTAAAAATGGACGTCATTTTTTAGTTTTGATTACCGCATATACTATACTATAATATGATATCCGTATTATGAACTGACATCGATTTTGACCTATCACTTACGGAAGGGCGACCAGACGTTCGTCATTTGACGGATATTTCCGTCATTTTCGCTTTTTGTCCGTCAGTCCGTCATTCATGTAAAATGTCCGTCATTTTTTCCGGAAAGGGCACTCGCGGTGGTGGGAGTTGGCAGACGCAGAAAAACGTCCTTTAGTGCAAAGGATCAACTGAGAATGAGAAACAGCACAAGGCAATCACTTATTTTGATTATTTTTGCTAAAACAAAAAAGAAGCAACTTTGTAAAAATAACCTGATATCACGGAAGCTTGAACAGTCTCGACAACAATCCAAATGATGTGCGCGACTGCTTTGGTGAATGCGGCGGACCACGTGAGCGGCGTTGCGGCTCGTGCAGCTGCACACGTTAACCAATACAGGCGGGCTTTTCAAAATTACAAAATGCTAAATTTTACAAAAAATTTTATTTATTGTTGTTTATTTGAAAAATTTTCTGTACTCTGCTGATCTCTTTCTCGCTTTTGGGAATCTTCGATTTTAATTTAGAGGTTATATCTAAATCGAAAACAGTTTAATTATTTTAATTTTGAGTACAAGAAAAATATAATACATAAAATGTATTATAAACTTACTGTAATGTTGAAAGAAAGATTTTAGTGTATGAACCAAATTTCATAGACAAAAGTTCTTTTTAAGGATGAAAGAAAAATAATATTTTTTCAATAAATTAAAATGTGGGCGCTAGATTCTGATTGAATTGTTCGATATTTTTAACCCGTATGCGTAATTACTTGCACAGCGTTTTTCATCAGAATTATCTCGATCCATGTTTATTTCTAAAGTGATGCAGTTTACAATAAATTTACTGATGTAAAGAGCAGCAGACCACAGCCGACATTTTATCTCTCGACTGTCCTCTATGTACAATATGTAACTGCTGGGATTAGGGGTCGTGAATAAATTACGTAACGCAATTTTCCGACAATTTTGACCCCCCCCCCCTAATGTCACGCTTTTTCTGTCTTTTCCCTGTAGTTTTTCACCATTATGTAACACTAAGCTAGACCCACCCCCCCTAAGTGGTACATTATTTATGCGCCACCCCTTACTTGTCGGGGCCTGACTGACTTGCTCCGATAGTGCCCCCTATGGGCTTTCTATGGGTAAGCTCGATATAAGCCCAAGCAACAAATCAAATACTGATCATCGTTATTAACATAAGTTTTGATAATTAAAACTTCGGAATAATGGAAAAATTTCAGGATTTGGGTGAAATTGCATTCAGATACTTAGATAATTACAATTATCTGTTAATTAATTTCACTTTTTGTTGAATGGGATGCCCAGGTGACGCCCCCCTAATAGCACGGAACGTTCTTGGAATGTGGCTGAAATGTTCCAGAATTTTCATTAGCTAAGGCATTAAATTGCTTTTACTGTTCTTAGCTAGTTCAATATGCCAAACTATGGTACATTCTTAACCGATTTCTGGAAAAGGGTGTCCACGGAGTGGACCACTCTCAGTTTGCGTGTATAAGAAATATACGTAGGCTAAGAATGCATTGGAATACTGGAGAATACATCGGAACATTTGGAAATATCTGTGAATACAAGAAATACTGGAAACATTCCGGTATATCTTTCAATGCAAATCACACAATATTTCAAAAATACGTATATTTATGCAAGGAGAGTATAAGAGCGACCTCTAAGTTAAGGATGAAAATCATTACAATCATGAGAGTTGTAATATTTTTACATTCTTATCAAAGAAGGTATTAGATTTGTGTAAAATCTGACTCCCCCCCCCACCATTTTTATCAAATGTCCAGATGTTGAGAACCCCTCAACCCGAAAAAAAGGTTTTTACGAATGTGTATGTATGTATGTATGTATGTATGTATGTATGTTTGTACGTCTGTATGTATGTTTGTCAGCACAATAACTTTCGGAAGAATTGATAAATTGGATTGGGCTTTGGCATACTCTTCAAGTGGCCTAAAATAAAGGTCAAGTTCGTTATTCAGCCTTTTTGAATGGAAATTCAAAAAATGAGCGCATTTTCAAAATTTTTGACACCACTTTTTTCATGATCTAAAAATTCTATGCCCGGTTATTAGTTGCACTTGAGAAGACAAACAATTTATCATTGTGACTTTTTTTGATTAAAGAAAAATTACCGGATCATTTAGCATTTACAAAATTCCAAAAAACGAACGAAAATGAACATTTCAAGCCAAACAACGCACGATATGAAAAAATGTCAAAGGGAGGAAAACGTTGAATTATGAACACCCAACATTTGATTGAAAAAGCGAAAACTCAAATTTTGACCGCACAAAAAATAATTAGGAATAAAAAATTACATTTTTTGGTTAAAATATACAAGATACGAAAACATACGAAGTACCAAAATTGTATATTCAGAAAAGATCTACAAATTTGTTACAGATCACTTTTTAATATGATGCGTAGTTTTTGTTTTATTCGTAAAAACTGCATTAAATATAGAAAAATGAATTTCTAGACAAACGATACAAGATACAAAAAAAAATAAATAAACAAAATTTGTTTACCCAAACAAGAGCTACAAATTTTTCAAAACTAGTTTTTTGATAGGACGCGTAGTTTTTGTTTCATTCGTAAAAAATAACATTAATAATAAAAAAATTGAAATTTTTGGAAAACGGCACAAGGTAAAAAAAAATTAATAAGCAAAAGTTGTTCACCCAAAAAGGATCTGAAAATTTGTTATTGATCATTTTTAGACAGAACGTGTAGAATTCCTTTTAATTGTGAGAAACAAGATTAAAAATAAAAAAATTGAACTTGGAAAAACGACATAAGAGACGAAAGGAAATGAAAAGACAAAAGTTGTTCAACCAAAAAAGATCTACAAATTTATTATAAACTCTTGTTATAAAAATATATTAAAAACAAAAAGATTGCCTTTTGGAAAAAGGACACAAATTGGGATAAAATGTTCAATAACAAAATTGTTTGTTTTTTTTTCTCATAGTATGCGCACTTTTTTCAATCATAAAAACAAGACAATGAAAACACGCATGTTTCAATACTAATGCATATTATGAATTGTAATAGCATACATTTATTAGAATGACACATTTTTCAGAGTAGCTGAAAACAAAATGTAATGCAAAATAAGAAGCAAATATTGAATTAATCATGATAAATGAAATTTGTACTTTATTTTGCATTATATAAACAAGCTATGCCAGGCCGAGGTAAAAAAATTAATATAATATACATTTGATATAATAGTGTTAAACATAATGTAGAAAAGTTCAGATTCTGGACAAAATCGAGTGCGAAGCACGAGATACGTGATAAGAACGTGTTCGCTAAAGCCGAAGGAGCATTAACAATTCCTGTGAATGGTCACCGAATGAATGTAGGTCACATCCCTAAACCTTTCCAACGTTTCGTGTGGGGGGGGGGGGCACCCTTGTGACTGGTCACAGAAATAATTTATGTCACATTTCTACCCCTTTCCAACAACTCGTGGGGGAAGTCGCCCCTGTGACTGGTCGCAAAAATAATGTAGGTCACATACCTTCCCCTTTTCCAACGTCTCGTGGGGGGCGGGAAGTCACCCTTGTGACTTCTCATAGAAATAATTAAGTTCACATTCCTGCCCCCTACCTCTTTCCAATATTTCGTTATGTTATTTTCTTACGATAAATATTATCCAAGCGGAAAAAGTTTTAAATATATGTTGTGGCTCTTGAAAAAATAGCCCCCTAATGTAAAGTGAATTTGATTGCCATTACTCCATTCATTTCAGCAATAATGCCTACTTACGCCTTTCACCACGGTAAGGCCGGAGTTTGGTTTTTAAAGTACATTATATATATTTTTTAAGTTTTTGAGAATTTGTTGTAATTTTTTTATAGTGTTTCGTATTTTTTTTTAAAGGAAACGATTACTAATCTTTTCCCGGGTAGCAAATTTTAATGTCAAAAATTAATTGTGTGAATAGATCGATTCCTAATTTCTTAAATCTTCGGCGCCACAGAAATTCGCAGAGATGATCTGTCAAATTCTGTTTTCTTCACACCTCCTCGAGATAATGATCTACGCATCCAGCGTCAGGAAGATTCGATATTTTGGGTGTGCGCGTCTGTTGATTTATTCACGAATTCTTCGGAATGATTCACAGTGAGATGCTTATATTGTTCTGCCAGATCTATGTAGCCCTTCCAATAGTACGTATGGATTTCTGTTCCAGAAGCTATACATGCTTCTTGATCAAAAAGATCAAATTATTTTTGTCTCTTTTGTTTTCAGGGCAAATTTCCAGTCTATGAGCCTCCTTACACCGTACGCTATTCGCACGCTTAAACTGCTTAAGTGGGGGCAGAGTGGGGATAGGCGTAACTGAGACGTAAACTTGGCGCAAGAGAGGGAGAGAGACTGGGCGCTTGCTCTCTACTCCCTCCCATGCTCCAGAGTTAGGCCTCAGCTACGTTTATCCCCACTTAGGCAGTTTAAGCCTGTAACGAGCGTACGGTGTAATAAGGCTCTATAGGAAAAAGCATCCCCTCTGTGGATCATTCCCAAGATCCATGAACTTCCCGACAATAAGAGGAGCCGTCGGAAACTGTTTCCGTAGGCTTCTCCTAACCATTCAACGAGCGCGTATTCGGCCTCACAGGAATTTTTGATATCATTTAAGTCCATTTTCTCAAGAACAATCAGTCGTAGAGTAAAAATGTGTGGCACATAAAATATGTATTTTTAAAGTATCTATAACCTTTGTTTGAAGCATTTTTGTACATTTTCATTATTTACTAAGATAAAAGCAAAAATCCGTGATGTTCATGGAGTTTTTGTTATGGTATTCATTACGAAAATGAAATTTTCGGGTATTTTCACGATTATTTCCGTAAGCAGCGCATTAAAATACATGATTATGCGGAGTTTTGAATTAATCAGAGGTATGCGCTTTTCGGAAGTATATCAAAATTTTCAAATCCGCCACAAATTTCAAAGGGCTTCAAAAATCATCATTGCGACTGGCGGTCGTTTATGCTGAAAATAAAATTGTTGGTGTTTTCCGAAAAATACTTATAGGATAAATAAGCGGGAAAATGTCCAAACGGAAAGTCATTCTCCTTGAAGATTTTTACAGCAAGTTTTCAAGGCATTGTTTGATATTTTCAACCGTTTTTTTTTAACATTTTCAAAACCATACTCTAATCTTTCAGTCCTTTTTCCAATACCCCACACTTGACCCGTCACCTCTTACTCGAACTTTCCATCCTTTTTTTTCACCTGAAGATCATTTCCACCACCCGCTTTGAACCAGAATCCTAAATAGCAAAATTCCTCCACCATTTCCACCATTTCCCTATTTATCTTCCATCCATACTTTACTTCATCCTTTCTCTTCCTGAAACATACTATCTTTGTCTTCGTCACATTCATTGTCAGGTTTTTCTCTCTCACATACTCTTCGAATCCTTTTATTAACAAGATCATTCCACTTTCAACATCTGCCAGAAGCACCACATCGTCCGCGTACGCTTTATTTACCATCCCATCCTCTCCTGTCGCCTTGTTTCTTTTTAACTTCTCAATTGCTTGATTCACCTCCTCTCTGGTCACCTCATTTCAGAATTCTTTTAACTGAGTCTTAATAATTTTACCTCAGTTTATTGAAAGAAATCTATTTTTTATTTAAAATTTCTCAAAGAAGAATGCAATCAATATTAGCAATGTTAGAAATATATTAAATTTTTTATTGTTTCTTTTCCTAATTGGAAAATGTAATAATCTAAATATATTGGTTCATAATCAACCATAAAGAAAATAATTCTTTAACTGTGATTTGTGAAATGTTTTCCTTCTGGAATAAAATACGTTTGGTTTTGCACTTCATCTGTTACTTTTATTATATAAAATACTATTTTTAGTCAACGCTTTCCCTATGCATTCTTTTCTCATATCCGTACGCTTACGGCATAAATTATTCTGAAACAATACTAAAAATAATATTGTATGTTTAATGCAGAAAAATAAAAAAATATATTTCACTTTTGTATTCGATCTAAAACATAGTAAAAAACACAAGATATAAATATCAGTTTGAAATCACACATTGTTTTTCATGAGAGGAGCATTTCAAGATTCTTTGCGCCTTGTCCCATTTTCATGGTAGGAGCACCATAATCACTTTGGTCAAACTCTGACCGTTGGGCCTTTACTACGGCAGTAGTCGGCACGCTCTTGACCAAGTAAGGGTAGCCTGAACAGCCTGACGAACGACTTACTTTCTGGTCAGGTACCTGCGAGCTTGGGCAGACCAACCCTTCCCTCAGGGATCCCTTGTTGGAAAATGGAAGAAAAATTTGAAATAAAAAGTTTCTTTATTCCACAATCCGCGATTTAAAAGTAATGTATTTGGAATCTACGCATTTTTCCGATTCCAACGACATGTAATTTGTCTATAAAGGTTGAAAATTTGAGAAGTATTTAGTATTAAATTGAATATTGAGCTAAAGTTTTTTGATATTAAACTCCTTCAAAGTTTCTAGGCAAGTAATATATTATTTGAATCGGAAAAATTCGTAGATGCTGATTATACAATTTTCAAATCGCTAGTTGAAAAATTAAAAGTTTTTATATTTCCTTACATTGATCTGCCTGTGGACAAAAGACCCTTGCTGGTGTAAAATCCCTCACACTAAGGTTCATGAACAGACCGAAAAGTAGTAGAAAAAATTATTCCGGGACGAGCCTAACCATACCTGAAAAGTGAGAAAAAAGTTTGCCGACCACTGGCCTATACTGTAGTCTTAAGTTGGTCTTTCTTTTCACGAGGGCAGAAACCCGTAAAGGATAATTCAAAGGTTCCTTTGCCGGTACAGGTTCCTTTGAAGGATTATGTACAGTTTTCTTCGCCAAATTCCTGCACAGGAACCGTCAAGATTACCTGTACAGGTTCATGTGCAGTTTCCTGTACAGGAACATGCGCAGGGTCCTCCGAGGTCCCTGTACAGGAATTTTGAGCTGGGTTCACTATTTTCATTAACGCAAAAGTTTTAAAAAAAGGAAAATTCAAAAATGGACACTTACAGTTTTGTTTAAAGTGCAATGTTGAATTTAAAAAAAAATGAAAATCGGGCAAGATTTGCGACCTCACAGTTGTTTTGAATCTCGTTTCTTAATTTCACCCCACTGTGCGGCGCAGAGCACTCACCTCCGATCAAAAATACTCAAATCGACGCGGCCGGTGAAAATTCTGTGAGTGCAACCTTCTAATAAATATATTTATCATCATAGTAGATCGTAGATAAAGCCATGTTTTAATGTAAGTTGCGTTCAGTCATCCGGAAAGATTGGTGGAGCTGGAAAAGGGGATGGATTAGTCCTCACGAAATTTTCGGACAACCAGGCGATCTTAAGAAACAGGCAATCCCTGATATTGTATATCTGTTATTACAATTTCTAATGAGAAATATGTTCATAAGTCAGCAAATTTTATATCTTTTACAGATCTACATGCATCAAATTCAAGTGACGCGGGGCATAACAATACTTTTTGTTAAAGTTGAATAAGAAATAGAAAAAAATCGACATTTTTTGGCTATTTGCGTCAACATAAAAGTTTAAACAAACATAAATTGAAGGATTGACTCGCTTAGATCACTTTAAAATATGATGCTGAATTTTTCTTAAAAAAAAATCCGATATCAGCCAAAACTTGTGGTTCAAAAGTTGTCAAAAATCTGTCGGCGCAACCCTCTAATAAGTATATTTATTGGCATATTAAATCGTAGATATAACTATATTCTTATATAGGCTGCGTTTAGTCATATCGAAAACTTGATGGAGCTAAAAAAGGGGATGGAATAGTCTTCACGCAATGTCGGTATGACTAGGCCATTCTCATAAATTTCTAATCGACAAGACACTTTATTTTATATGTATACATGTATTGATCGTAAAAATTTGACAACGTTTCGAATTAAAAAAATTGCTTAATGATTCACAATGATTCCAATTTTTTTGATGAAATCATATGTTGTTACAGAAACATTGAGAAAGTATCCAATAGTTCCTCTTCTAAACCGTGTCTGCCTGAAGGATTACAAGATTCCAAATTCAAATTTCTGCATACCGAGGGGCATGAATATAATCATTCCTGTTCTAGGCTTACACAAAGATCCGAAAATATTTCCTGATCCAGAAGAATTCAGACCTGAACGGTTTGAATCAGATCAAATTGCTTCAAGACATGCTTTTACCTATCTTCCATTTGGTGAAGGTCCTAGGATATGCATAGGTAGGTTAAAACTTCAAAAAATATATATTAATTTTGACTACAAAATTGAAATTTTTGTGCGTATTCATTTCTACAAAAATATTCCCTCTTCTTTAGGTAAACGATTCGGACTTCTACAAGTAAAAGTTGTCTTAATCAAGATTATATCACAGTATAAAGTCAGTGCCTGTGAAAAAACTGAATTTCTAGTGAAGCCTACAATCCGTAATATATTGCTCACACCAGCGTGTGAGATATTCCTAAAAATCGAGGTGGTGTAAAAATTGTTATGTATTAACATGCATGTACTTTTACATCTAAAATTAATTTCGAAATAAAATGTTTATATTTATCAAAAATATATTTCTTAATCTAAACTTTTCTATTTTCGTACTGTTTTGGATTAGTATTCACAAGAAAAAACCTCATTAGCTGATTTGAAAATATTTTTTTCTCATGGATCACGGAAAGTTGAAGATGATAAGTACCTAAAACCCAAACAACGGTACAAAAACTGGTAACTGAACGTTCTGCTTCAAATTAGATGTAACGGAAAAATATGTGTCGCCTAATTTCCTGTGAAAAAGCAACATATTTTTTATCTGAGAGCTTTGCAACTCGAAGTGTAGACCCTGACGGATTTGAAATGGATTCGGTCCACATATATACTTTTGGAGATTGAAAATTGTTACATGATTTCGAATAGTTCATATCGATGAGTCCTAAAAGAAACTACGCTACTCGCGGCGGCAGATAGAAAGTGTATATCTAGCGTACTCCATACTAAGTATATAGAAATTCATATATACTTAGTATAGAGTGCGCTAGATACGTATTTTCTATCTGCCACCGCGCGTTGCGTAGTCTCTTTTAGGACCCATCAATACGTACATTTTCACATTGTTCATACATGCAATTTTGATATGTAAATAATGCAAATATACATTGTTTTTAGTGCAAAGTACTAAAACTATCAGTATTCTTAACTTTCGGGAAATCATGGAAATTTATCAATATTGAAACATCCTCTGGAAATTTATTAAGTCGTCTTGAATCTATGTAAAGTTATAAATTTTCAAACTTTCTCCGGAAGCTTATGAAGTTTTTGGGAATTTACGAAATTTTCTGGAAAATTATGAAGTGGTAGGAAAGTCGTGAAATTTATGAAAGTTATGGGGATCTTTAAAGTTTGTGAAAACTTGTGAAACCTTTTACAGGTTAGGAAAGGTCTATTAACTGAATTTTGGTGGAACTGACGTTATAAGTAGACTCTCCATTCTACAAAGAATACCTACTTAATTTGGACATGATTTCGACTCACAAAATACATTTCTTGCAGCGACAGCTGGGTGTAGTCTAGAAACAATGAATAATAAAAAAATACAATAGCGTCGGAATGGACTAAAAGTTTGTTTGACGAAAGGCATGCACGCGGTAAAGGTAAAGGCAAATTTTCATACGCTGAATGTAGACTGGGTGTTTGGAATGCTAGAGGGGCGAATGATCTTGAAGAAAGAGAATTACGAGAAACTATGCGCGCAAGAAAGGTAGATATTTTATGTGTACATTGAATAAAGAAAAAGGATGCGACATTAGAAAGATAGAAAATTAATGTGAATCACATGGTAGTCAAGGGGTAGGTTCGATCATGAATAGAAGAGAAAGGTAGCATGTCAAAAACCATTGATTTGTATCTCCTAGATTGTTGTGGGTTAGAATGAAAATGAGAATTAGAATATTATTTATTATAGCGTGTTACGCCCCAGTTGATAGTCACAAAATTATCCATATATACACCTGGTGCAGAAAGGTAGCCACAATATAATTGACTTAGTTGTAACGGATAAAAGACTAAGAGAGCTTGTAAAAGATACAAGGTGTTCTCAATGCAATACTAATCATAACCCTCAGAATAGGATGTACGAACGCACTGGTAGGGCAACTTGGGAGGCACTTATATGCAAAAAAGACATAGAGGGCCTTATCGATGAGGAAAGAAATAAACTTGAGAATGACTCCAGAGACAAAAAGAGGAAAGTAAAACTACTAGTCAAGGAAAGTAAAGATAAAATCAGAACAGAAGAAGAGAAGAAAATGCAAATCGATCTTGAACGGAAGTAGGAGTACAGAGTTAGTCAACGTGAGAAATAACAAGGGTAAAATGCTATATGACGCAGCCGGATACTAGATGCTTTGAGAGAATCTTTCACGGAATTATTGGGAGGTGAAGCTAATAAGCAACACAACTGCGACATAAACGAAGATGCATTAGAAAACCCGGTTGAGATAGTCTGTGCCTCTGAGTTTAGGTATATAATTAGGAACTTAAAGAATGGTGAGGCTCTTAGTGAGAAGCTTTTCACCTGATGTGATCGCTAGAGAGATTGATCAGCGACCTGGTTTGAAACAGTGTTGCGGAATGAACGTGCTATTTAAATAAACAACACGGGAGTTCTAGATCAATCTATAACATCGATATCCTCCCATTACTCCCTCCCTCACCAAATGAGTCACGCTCACTCCGAAATAAATATAGTTTAATGGTATATGTATATATATATATATATATATATAGTATTAATTAATTATTAATTATTATTATTAAAATTATTTATTTTAGAACCATCACTTTCAAGGCCAAAGACTAAAAACACAGAAACATCCCCTACATTTAGTAGATATATGAAAACATTTTTCGCCGCACATAAAATCATACACAATCATTTGTCACTTCCTCCTCGACATGAGAGAAAAACCTGGAGATTTTTTTTATCCCAAAGACGATGAGTATCGATAAAGTGGGGAAATTTACTCATTTTTCTACGCCACTGCACCTGGTCAATCTAAAAAGAAATTGGTTTCCGTGCCCAAGCAATCGACTTCTTTTCTCTTCGCCTTTCCCTTTTCACCAGTTCTTTTTTTTTTTTAACCAATTCGATTTCAAAAGGGATCTTTCATGATCTTTTATGTATGAGTCTGTCTAGACATCTACATTACTACTCACACAAATTCCACTACACGATCTTTCATATTTTTCTTCTCCCTTCGAACTTTTTCTTATCGAACGAGAATGGTCGGCTTTACCCAGACGAGCGGAAGGTTAGCTACATGCGCGTTAGAATTGTTCGAGGGAGTGAAACTTTCGTCTCGAAAAGAGCGTGAAAGAAGGGCTGCCAACTTATAAAATTAATTTTATCCAGCTGGTCGAAACTGTCGAAAACATAGGTCATCAAAATTAATGATGCACACAAACCGCAGATTCGGGCTTTTTTCAAGTTTGAAAAATTTAATGATTTAAAAAGTGTTTATTGAGCCATAAAACTTAGGTTTTGTTTATTTTGCTTGAATGTATTTTTTGACAGTTTCTATCAGCTAGAGTTCACGAATTTTGTAAATTGGCAATTCTTCTTTCACGCTCTTTTCAAAGGCTAAAGTTAGTATACACGAATTTTGTAAGTTGGCGATCCTTATTTCACGCTCTTTTAGATGCTAGAACTAGAGTACACGAGTTTTGTAAGTTGGCAATTCTTCTTTCACGCTTCTTTCGAGGCAAGAGCTAGAGCTAGAGTACGAGAATTTTTTTAAGTTGGCAATCCTTCTTTCACGCTCTTTTCTAGACTGTATACGAATATTGTAAGTTTAAAATCCTTTTTTCACGCTCTTTTCGAGGCTAGAGCTAGAGCTAGAGTACACGAATTTTGTAAGTTGGCAAACCTCCTTTCACGCTCTTCTCGAGGCTAGAGATAGAGTACACGAATGTTGTAAGTTGGCGATCCTTCTTTCACGCTCTTCTCGAGGCTAGAACTAGAGCACACGAATTTTGTAAGTTGGCGATCCTTCTTTCACGCTCTTTTCAAAGGCTAAAGTTAGTATACACGAATTTGGTAAGTTGGCCATCCTGCTTTCATGCTCTTCTTGAGGCTAGAACTAGAGCACACGAATTGTGTAAGTTGGCAGTCCCTCTTTCATGCTCTTTTCGAAGTTAGAGTTAGTATACACGAATTTGGTAAGTTGGCCATCCTTCTGTCACGCTTTTTTCGAGGCTAGAGCTAGAGTACATGAATTTTGTCATTTGCCGATCCTTCTTTCACGCTCTTTTCGAGGCTAGAGC
>JAABKJ010000755.1:62118755-62135483 GCA_011634705.1 Andricus grossulariae
GTAAAAGGAATTTACTGAAGAGGAAGTAGGAAAATTAAAGGGAAATGAGGAAGGGAGAGCAGGAAGAGTAAAGGGAAGTGAGCGGAGGATAGCTAGGAAAAGTTAAGGCAATCATGGGAAAAAGAATAGAAGCGAAAGTAGCAAAAGTGAGGAGAAATGAGATAAGAGAGAGTAGGAAGCGTAAAGGGAAATAAGGGGAGGGCAGCTAGGAAAAGTGAGGAAAAAGCAGGAAAAATGAGGAAAAATGAATGAAAGGGGAAGTAGAAGAAGTAAGGGGAAATAAGTGAAGAAGTAGTAGGGAAAATGAGGCAAGGAAAATCATTGCAGGTGATGAAAACTTAGGGGAAATAAGGTAAGGAGAAGTGGGGCAAATAAAGGAGCGGGAAATACGGGTAATAAAGGAAAGGGAAGTAGGTGAAGTAGGTTGAGAGGAAATAAGGGTAAAGGAAGTAGGTGAAGTAGGGGAAATTGGGGGATGGGGTAGGGAAAGTGATTGAAAATGAGGGGAAATATTGTGAAAAGAAGTAGGGGAAATGAAGAGGGAGGGTAAATAGAGATAATAAAGGGAGGTAATCGAAGTGAATGGTGAGTAAGGGGAAACGGGTGAAGAGGAAGTAGGGGAAGAAAGGGGAATTATAGGGAGGGGAACTAGGAAAGGTGTATGGAAATAAGGGAGAGAGAGAGCAGGAAGCGTGACAGGAAATGAGGAGAGGGTAGATCCGAGAAGTGAGGGAAAATGAATAAAAGGGGAAGTAGAATAAGTGAGGAGAAATGAGTAAAGGGGATGTAGGGGAAATAAGGTGACATAAAGTAGAGGCAATGATGAGTAACTAGGAGAAATGAGGATAGATAAGGTAGAGAAACTGACAGAAAATGAGGGGGCAAAAGGGATGCCTAAGCGGGAGAAATGAAGCTAGGAAAATTTTTGGTAATAAAGGGAGGAGAAGTAGAAGTAATAAAGGTAAAGGGAAGTGGGTGAAATAAATAAATTGAGGGGAAATGGGGGTAGAAGAAGTAGGTGAAGTAGGGAACATGAGGGGAAATCAGTGGAGGGAAAGAAGGGGAAGTGAGTGGAAATAAGGGAAGAGGAAGTACGGGAAGTAAGAGGAATTCAATGGAAGGGGGAGTAGCGAAAGTAAAGGGAAATAAGAGTGAGAACTGGGAAGAGTGAAGGGAAATAAGAGGTAGGTAGGTAGGGGAGGTGAGGGGAATCGAGAGGAAAAAAGGGGAAGTGGGAAAAGTGAGGGAAAATGAGTGGATGGGAAGTAAGTGGAAATAAGAGAAAGGAAGTAGAGGAAGTAAGAGGAAGTTAGGGGAGGGGAATTATAAAATTTGAGAGGAAATGAGAGAAGGGAGACTAGGAAACGTAAAGGAAAATAAGGGGAAGGCAGCCTCGGGAAGTGAGAGATAAACAGGGAAAATGAGGTAAAATGAATGAAAGAAGAAGTAGAGGAAGCAAAAGGAACTTAGTGAAGGAGTAGTAGGGGAAATGAGGAAAGAAAAATCGGGGTAGGTGATGGAAAATGAGGGAAAATGAAGTGAGTAGAAGTAGGGAAAATGAAGGGAGGAGAAGTAGAGGTACTGAAGGGAGATGAAGTAGGTGATGTGAGAGAAAATGAGGATAGAGGAAGAAGTTGAAGTAGAGGTAATATGGGGAGTTGAAGTAGCGAAAATTAGGAGGGATATTAGGGAAAGTAATGGAAAATGAGGGGTGGAGAAGTAGGGGAAAATAAGGAACAAGTAAGGGTGATAAAGGGAGGGGAAGTAGAGGAAGTAGATGATTTGAGAGGAAATGAGGGTAGAGAAAGTAGGGAAACTTAGGGACGAAATTAGGGGAAGTAATGGAAAATAAAGAGAAATGAGGTGAGGAGAAGTAGCGGGGAAAAGAGGGGAAGTATGGGTAATAAAGGAAGGGGAAGTAGGGGAAGTAGATGATATAAAAGGAAATGAGGGTAGAGGAAATAGGGGAAGTAAGGGAAATGAGGGAAGTTGAAGTAGGGTAAATTAGAAGGGGGGGTTTGAGGAAGTGATGGAAAATGCCAAGGCAAATAATTTCATTATAAAAATGGTCTGTTTCCAGTCTTTGTTAACAGAAAATCGAAGTGAAGGGCGAATAAGGAGAAACGGGTGGAGAGGAAGTAGGGGAAGTAAGAGGAATTTAGGGGAGGGGAACTAGGAAAAGTGAATAGAAATAAGGGAGAGAGAGAGCAGGAAGCGTAAAAGGAAATAGGGAGAGGGTAGATCCTAGATGTGAGGGAAAATTAATAAAAGAGGAAGTAGAAGAAGTGAGAGGAAATGAGTAAAGGGGATGTAGGGGGAATTAGGGTTCACAAAGTAGAGGAAGTGATGGGTAACTAGGAGAAATGAGAGTAGATAAAGTAGAGGAACTGACAGGAAACAAGGGGGCATAAGGGGTGGCTAAGTGGGAGAAATAAAGCGAGGGGAAGTTTGGGTAATAAAGGGAGGGGAAGTTTGAGTAATAAAGGGAGGGGAAGTAGAGGTAATAAAGGTGAATAGAAGAAGGTGAAGTAAATGAATTGAGGGGAAATGAGGGTAGAAGAAGTAGGTGAAGTAGGGAAAATGAGGGGAAATCAGTGAAGGGAAAGAAGGGGAAGTGAGTGGAAATGAGAGAAGAGAAAGTAGGGAAAGTAAGAGGAATCTAATGGAGGGGAAGTAGGAAAAGTAAAGGGAATTAAAAGAAGGGGGTAGGAAGAATGAAGGGAAATGAGAGGAGGGTAGGTAGGGAAAGTGAGGGGAATCGAAAGAAAAACAAGGGGAAGTAGGAAAAGTGAGGGAAGATGAGTGAAGGGGAAGTGAGTGGAAATGAGGGGAAGGAAGTAGAGGAAGTAAGAGGAACTTAGGTGAGGGGAATTAGGAAATTTGAGAGGAAATGAGAAAAGGGAGACTAGGAAGAGTAAAGGAAAATAAGGGGAAGCTATGGAAAGTGAGGGAAAAACAGGGATAATGAGGGAAAATGAATGAAAGGGGAAGTAGAGGAAGCGAAGGGATATTAGTGAAGGAGTAGTAGGGGAAATTAGGGAAAAAAATCAGGGTAGGTGATAGAAAATGAGGGGAAATAAGGTAAGGAGAAGTAGGGAAAATAAAGGAAGGAGAAGTAGGGGAAATCAAGGGAGGGGAAGTAGGGGTAATACAGGGAGGAGAGGTGGGTGATGTAAGAGGAATTGAGGATGGAGGAAGAAGTTTAAGTAGGGGAAATATGGGGGGTTATAGGAGGAGAAATTAGGTGGGATGATTAGGGGAAATGATGGAAAATAAGGGGAAATGAGCTGAGGAGAAGTAGGGGGAAATGAGGGGAAGTAGGGGTAATGAAGGGAAGGAAAGTAGGGGAAGTAGGGGAAGTAGGGGAAGTAGATGATGTGGGAGTAAATAAGGGTAGAGGAAGTAGGGGAAATAAAGAAAGTTGAAGCAGGGGAAATTAGGGGAAGTGATGGAAAATGAGGGGAAATGAGGTGAGGAGAAGTAGGGGTGATAAGGGAGGGGAAGAAGGGGAAGTAGATGAAGAAGGGGAAGTAGATGAAGAAGGGGAAGTAGATGATGTGAGAGTAAATGAGGGTAGAGGAAGTAGAGGAAGTAGGGGAAATGAAGAAAGTTGAAGTAGGGGAAATTAGGGGAAGTGATGGAAAATGAGGGGAAATGAGGTGAGGAGAAGTAGGGGTAATAAAGGGAGGGGAAGTAGGGATAATAAAGGGAGGGTAAGTAGCTGAAATAGGGGAAATAACCGCAAAGGTAATTTTTGTATTAAATTAATGTTATTCATGAAATTAGGTTGATACTGTAAAAGAGAATTTTTCAAAGCTTCCCTATTGAGTGATGCAAAAACATGCAAATTAAAAGAAGTGCAGGGTATAAAAAGTGCGAGAGGAAAATGCCAATGCAAATAATTTAATTATAAAAATGGTCTGTTTCCAGTGTTTGTTAACAGAAAATCGAATTTCATTAAACAATGCACTGGAATCGCAGCTTTAATCTCTTCGGAGCTTTCAACCGCGGACTCGATAAATCGATGCTGCATTTTGATAGAACACATCCAATGTAATTTCGAGTTTGTATTCGTGAACAAGAACGAAAGTCGACGTGATTCGTAATGAAGAATGAAGGCTCCAACTAAAACCCTTCTCAGAGCAAGGCCTTCGTTATAAATATTCAAATAATCCAAATCTCGTTCTCTCAAGGTATTCAACTCAAAATTCACAAATGGGAAATGTGATATGATAAAACAAGAAAAATAGGGACTCGTAAATAATATTATTTGCATAGGAATGGAAAATTCTCAAAGTGGTATAAAAAATTAAATTTTCATATTTTTTATTTTAATAAAAAGGAGGTTTTGTGATGGGGGGGGGGAATAAGAGATGACACTTATGGCTGCATCCGAATTTATTAGAAGTACTCGGATTTACCTCGACGTTTGGCCAGTGGAGAGGAAAACTGCAGAAAACCACCTCCTGAGTTTCAAAGGACGAATTTGACGAAAAGCAGTTAAATTTCCGATGAAAAAAAAACATAGCTTTATCAAAATAATTAAATTTTCAACCTAAAAAGATGCATTTAAACCAAATGGTCGAATTTTTAAACGAAAATTATTAAAATTCAACCAAAAACAGTCCAATTTTCAATCCAAAAAGACACATTTTTTAGAAAACAATTGAATTTTCTACCCAACAAACACATTTTCAACCAGATGAGTTGAACGAAAAAAAAATCCTCAAACTTTAACAATGATTTTGAATTTTCATAAAGAAAGATGATTTTGAAAAGCAAATGGTTGAATTTTCAACTTAAACAATAAAAATATATTTTTTGAACCAAAAATGGATTCGACAAAATTTCAGTTTGAAAATTAATTTTCAATAACAAAAATGAAGTTTCAACAAATTATTGAATTATTATGAAATTATTATGAAATTACTGAAATTTGGTACAAACTAATCTTTTTTGGTTGAAAATTTTTTAATAAAAAATCTTTTTCGAGATTCCAATAAAAATTTTACTTGATTTTTTATTTTTTTTTACAATAATTTTAAGAAACTATTTCAAAAGATATGTACAATGATACATATATATCATATTTACAATGATTTCATAAATTTTTAGAAAAGAATGTAAAAGCTGAATTAATAATCTGAAAATTCCAAAACTTTTGAATTAAAATAATTGTTAATATAATTAATTAAAAATTGGCTACTAACAATTGATTAATTGATTGTGGGGCAGTGTACAATCGGCCTCATTAATTAATTAATAATTAATTTCGAAAAAAAAAATTTCAGTTGAAAAGAGTTAAAAGGCCTTATTAATTAATTAATAATTAATTTTAAAAATTTAAAAGGCCTCATTAATTAAATGATAATTCAGTTGAAGAAAAAAAATTCAAAGTTAATTATTAATTGAGTTTAATAATCAAAAACAATTATTAACAATATATATAAAATATAACAATTTCCATCACCATTAAATTCAACAAGTTGAATTCAACCAAAAAAGACGAATTTTTAGCCCGATAAGTGAATCCTCAACCAATAAGGTGAATTTTTAACAAAAATATTAATTTTCTAAGCAAAAAGACGAATTTTCAACAAAATACATGAATTTTCTACCAAATTGTTAATTTTTTAACTTATAAACAATAAATTTTCAACCAAAAATGGAATCAATCAATTTTCTGATCGAAAAATTTATTTTTAACAACAACAAAAAAACACCAATTTTCTACCAAAAAAAGATAAATTTTTAACGAAATAGTTGAATTTTTAACCAAATAGTCAAATTTTCAACCAAAAATATCAATTGTTCATCAAGAAAGAAATTATCGTTCTACAAAAAAAAATTTCAACAAAATATGTCAATTTTTAACAAAAATGTTGAATTTTTAACAAAAATTTTGAATTTTGAAACCATAATGACTGCAAAAACAATATAAAATGGTGAAACTTCAACCACAACAATATAATATTTTTTTCAAGTAATTCAGCTTTAAACCAAGTAATTGAATTTTCGACCGAAAAAGATTACATTTCTACCAAAAGAGATGAATTTCCAGCAAAATGGTTGAATTTTCAACCAAACGAGAGGAATTCCGAACGAGAAAAAGGGGAAGTTTCCGAAAAAAGGGGGAAAAGAATTCTTAAAAATGTTTTATCTATCAAGTTGAATTATTGAGTTCAAATTCATCATAAGGAAACGGCTACTCATCTCTCCACTCATCGCAGCGTATTCAGCAATTTCTGGTGAAACGCCAGAAATTGCTGAATAACATGAAAAGAATTGCCAGAAAAAAAAAACTAGAATAAAAAGTCATTCGTGGGTTCCCTCCCCCTGTTACCATCCGTAGTTTTTCTGTCTCTCCCCCCCCCCTCAAATCGGCTTATGTCATCTTTAAGTTCAAATCCTTAGCGCTTATATCTTTAAAAGTTTTTCAGTTTCACCCTAAAGTTCGAGTGACTTTTAAAGCATCATTTTCTGACATTTACATTCGCGGCAAAAAAATAATGTTAGAAATGTGCCAACTTTCAAAAGAATTTCCAAACGTTATGGGAAAAGTAGAGAAAAAAATGTTTAACTGTGCAAACATAAAAACTTGAATAACAGTGTCGACCTCAAGCAGATATTTGGCATGCAAAATCAGCTCCACCGCAAGGATTCTTCTTTTCTTTCTCCTTTCCTTTCTTCCTATTTCTCTCCCTTATCCTTATCCTTATATAGATATAAAAAGACGTAGAATAATTATTCAAATGGCTCACGTAGGACATTAGAAGTTAGTTAAGGGACTACTTAGCTTCCTTGTGGAAAAACTGTTTTGATTCTTTTTCTGGTAAAAAAAAACTGCCTGAAAAAGCTGAACTTTTCCCTGGTTTCACACGCATCTTATTTTTTCAGGATAATCTACATTAGGGATTTTAAAATGAGGAAATCCTATCAGGCTTCAAAGTGATCCTAAAAAATATTTTTCGAGTTAATAGGGGACTCTCAGGAGACGCCTAAAAGTAGGTGCCAAAGTTCTATGAGGCCGCGTTTCGCCAGAAATTGCTGAATGAGCTGCGATGGATGGGCAGGTGCGTCGTCGTGGTAAAGGACCCACTCGCTACTCTTTCACGTATCAGGCCCTCTTCAAAGTCACCTTTCGGAAGCACTCTTCAAAGTAACCTTTCGGAAATAGCTAATGTCTGCTTTGTCGCATTCTCTTCTATTTCCTCTACGTCTTGAAATCTTTTTCCTTTTAGAGCATTCTTCAATTTGGAAAACAACCAGAAGTCACATAGAGCCGGCTCAGAATTTATTAGAGGCTGGAGACTGCCAAAGTTGTGAAAGGCCATGTTTCGCCAGAAATTTCTGAATAAGCTGCGATGATAAGGTTCAGCGTCATGGTGAAGGGCTCTGTCGCTAATTTTTCACTCATCAGGCTGTTTTCTTCTTCCAGCGATCCTTTAACTTTTGTAAGCACTCGTTAAGGTCACCTTTCGGAATAGCTAACAGCTGTTTCATCGCATTATTCTTTATTTCATCTACGTTTTGAAATCGTTTTTCTTTTAGAGGATACTACAATTTATGAAACAGCCTGAATATAAATAGAGGCACATCATGACTGTATGAGGGTTGCCGAAATTCTGTTTGGTCGTGTTTCACCAGAAATTTCTGAATAAGTTGCGATTGAGACTATTGCTATTTTTATAAAAAAGGAAAATTATATTAGAACTTAAAGTTCTTAAAATTATGATTAGTTTTCAAAAAAATTTGGTTTGTCTATTATAATGATCTTATTTTTCAATTTGAATTTATAAGAAAATAGACGTCAGTCCACTGGAAAAAATTCCTATTCAATTAACTTTAAAATAGGAAGTTAGAATTTTGGAAACGTAAGTATTGAAAATATTTCAAAATAATAATAATGCCCAAAGTTTTACCAAAATTTAAAAAGATTTCCATAATTCAGAAAGATTCAAAAAATTTACATAGGTTCAGAATATTTCAAGAAATGTTCATTTGAACTATTATTCTTTAGTCTATGAACAATTTAAAAACCTGCAACTGTCAGAGTGAAAAATAATTTTTTTTTTTAAATTAATATTTTCGGATTCAAAATTCAACTGTTTTGTAGAAAATTCGTACTTTTGGCTCGAAAATTTTAAAATTTCGTAAAAACTCAGCTTTTTGATAAAAAGTTGAACTATTTTGTTAAAATTTTATTTCTTTAGTTCAAGATTCATCCTTTTAATCAAAACTTCATGTCTTTCATTAAAAATGTAAGTATTTTGTTGATAAGGCGTCTTTTTAGGTGAAAAATAAATTTGTTCATCTGAAAATTTAAATATTTCATTTTTGGTTCAAAATTTATCATTTTTAGTTAAAATTTCATGTATTTTGTTAAAAATTCGACTTTTTTGGTACAAAATTTAATTATTTGCTTTAAAAATCAACTGTTTTTTGTAGAAAACTAAATATTTTAAGGTTGAAAATGCAACTCATTGGTTCAAAATTCAACTAATTTGTTGAAAAAACTTTCTTAGGGTTACAATTAATTTTTTCAATAGAAAATTTATTATTATTTTTTTTTTTTTGAAAATTTACTTTCTTGATGAAAATTCAATTTTTTTGTAGAAAATTAATTTTTTTATAATCGAAAATTTATTTTTCTAATGAAAATTTTACTGTTCTATTTTGGCTGGAAATTTATCTTTCTTAGTTTAAAAATGCAACTATTTGGTAAAAAATTAATGAAATTTGTTGAAAATTCAACTATTTGGTTAAAAGTCGATGTATTTCGTTAAAAATTCATTTTTTTTGGTAGGAAATGAATCTTTTTGTTTGAAAATTCATCTTTGTGGTTGATTAAATTACTTGATTGAAAATTCAACTGTTTTATAGAAAGCTTTACTTTTTGAACTGAAAATTTAACATTTTGAATTAAAAGTTTTTTCTTTATTAAACAAAAAAATCTTTCTATACTGAAAAATCAACACTTTTTGAAAATTCGTATTTTTGGTCGAACTCAACTGTTTCTGATACAAAATTAAAAATTTTTTTGGTTGAAATATCATATTTTTGTATAAAGATTCATAATTTTAGTTGAAAATGCATCCGGTTGGTTGAAAATTTAACTAATTCATAAAAATTATTTTATTTCTTTATTTTCTGGTCAGAAGATATTTTTTTTCAACTGAAAATTTGAATGTTTAGTTGAAAATTAACTTTTTTGTTGCAAATTCAAATTCTTTTCAGAAAATTCATCTGTCTGGCTTGAAAATTCAAAAAGCTCGTAGAAATTTTATATATTCAATTATTTGCTTAAAAATTGATGCATTTTGTTTAAAATTTGTCCTTTCTGGAAGAAAATTAATTTTCTTGGTCGATAATTAATCTTTTTGGATAATTTGATTATTTGGTTGAAAATTCAACTATTTGGTAAAAAAGTTATGAAATTGGTTTAAAGATAATTCATATTTTTTGTTGATAATTTGATTATCTGGTTTAAAATTAAACTGTTTTGTAGAAATGTCTTCTTCTTGGCTTAAAAATTTAACAATGTGGTAGAAATTTTAACTATTTGGTAGAAAATTCGACTGTTTGGTAGAACTAATTTTTTTAATTGAAAATTCATTTTGCCTTCAAAATTTAACTATTCCATTTTGCGTTAAAAGTTGATCTTTTTCACTGAAAAAATTCAACTATTTGATAGAAAATTGATGAAATTTGTTAGAAGATCAACTATTTTGGTCAAAGTTGATTTAATTCTTCGAAAATTTGTGCTTTTCGGTAGAAAATTAATCTTCTTGGTTAAAAATTTATCTTTTTCATTCATATTTAAATTATTTGGTTAAAAATTTATCATTTTTTTTAGAAATCTCTTCTTTTTGGCTTACCAATTGAATATTTTGGATAAAAGTTTTTTTCTTTATTGACTAAAAAATTTTTCTTGATGGAAAATCAAATTCTGTTAAAAATTCGTCTTTTCGATTTAAAAAATTATCTCTTTTGATAGAAATTTCATCTCTTTTGGTAAGAAATGCAACGTCTTGATTAAAAAAGAATCTGTTTTGGTTAAGGATTTAAATATTTCGTTAAAAATTCGTCTTCGTTGTTTAATTACATAAAGTGAACAATTATTACTTAATACTGTCCTTGGAATTATATGTTCAATTATGAAACATGAGACGATCACTCACATTTCATTCGGTTCTGAATTACATAGTTGAGAAACATAAGATGATCAATCACATTGTTACTTTATTGTGAATTACATAGAATTCTAAAATATAAGACGATCACTTGCACTGTGATTTTTTTTCTTAATTTTATGCACTTCTAAAGCATAAGACGGTCAATCACATTATTACTTGTTTATGAATTTCATACAATTCAAAAACATAAAGCGATCTCCTACATTATCATTTGTTTCTGAATTTCATGCAGTTCTAAAACATAAGACGATCCATCACATTGTTACTTGTTTATAAATGTTATACATTTCTAAAATGTAAGATGATCACTCACATAGTTATTTGTTTCTGAATTTCATGCAATTCTAAAACCAGGCAATTAATCATTTCGTTACTTGTTTATATTTTTCATACAGTTCAAAAATAAAAGCCGATTAATCACATTGTCACCTTTTTTTTTCATTTTCATGCAGTTATAAAACATAAGACGATCGATTTAGAAAAAAATAACAATATGAGTGATCATCACATGTTTGAGAACTGCATGAATTTCATAAAAAAATCACAATGTGATCAATCGACATATTTCTTGAAACCGCATGAAATTCATCAACAAAAAACCATGTGATTGATCGTCTTATGTTTTATAACTGCGTGAAATTCAGAAACAAACGTCAATGTGAGTGATCATCTTATGTTTCAGAACTGCATGAAATTCAAAACCAGAAAACAATCTGATTGATCATTTTATGTTTTAGAACTAAGTGAAATTCAAAAACAAATGTCAATGTGATTGATCGTCTTATGTTTGGGAACTGCATAAAATACATGAAAACTTCAAAATGTGATTAACTGACATATTTTTCAGAACAGTATGAAACTCATAAACAAAAAACCATGTGATTGATCGTCTTATGTTTCATAACTGCGTGAAATTCAGGTACAAACGCCAATATGAGTGATTATCTTATGTTTTAGAACTGCATGAAATTCAAAAATGAGAAACAATCTGATTTATCATCTTATGTTTTAGAACTAAGTGAAATTCAGAAACAAATGCCAATGTGATTGATCGTCTTATGTTTGAGAACTGCATGAAATACATAAAAACTTCAAAATGTGATTAACTGACCTATTTTTCAGAACAGTATGAAATTCATAAACAAAAAACCATGTGATTAATCGTCTTATATTTTAGATTTGTATAAAATTCTTAAACAAAAAACAATGTGAATGATCGTCTTATGTTTTAGAACTGTACGAAATTCAATAACAAGTAACAATTTGATCAATCGTCTAATGTTTCAGAACTGCGTGAAAATCAAAAACGAAAAACAATGTGATTGATCGTCTTATGTTTTGGAACTGCATGAAATTCATGAACAAGTAACGATGTGATTATTCGTCTTATGTTTTAGAACTGCTTGAAATACAAAAACGAGATACAATGTGATTAATCGGCTTATGTCTTAGAACTGTACGAAATTCATTAACAAGTAACAATGTGATCAATCGTCTTATATTTTAAATTTGTATAAAATTCTTAAACAAAAAACAATGTAAATGATCGTCTTATGTTTTAGAACTGGGTAAAATTCATGAACAAGCAACAATGTGATTAATCGGCTTATGTTTTAGAACTGCGTGAAATTCAGGAACAAATCCCAATGTAAATGATCGTCTTATGTTTTAAAAATGTACGAATTTCAATAACGAGTAACAATGTGATTAATCGGCTTATGATTTGGAAGTGTATGAAATTCACAAAGAAAAAACAATGTGAGTGATCGTCTTATGTTTCAGAACTGCATGAAATTCAAAAACAAAAAATAAAGTGATTGATCGTCTTATGTTTGAGAACTACATGAAATTCAGAAACTAATGCTAATATAAGTGATCATCTTATGTTTTAGAACTGTATGATATTCATAAACAAGTAACAATGCGATTAATTGTCTTATGTTTTAGAACTGTATGAAATTCATGAACAAGTAACAATGTGATTAATCGTCTTATATTTCAGATCTGTATAAAATTCATAAACAAAAACAATGTGAATGATCGTCTTATGTTTTAGAACTGTATGAAATTCATGAACATCAACAATGTGATTAATCGGCTTATGTTTTAGAACTGTACGAAATTCATTAACAAGTAACAATGTGACTAATCGTCTTATATGTTAGATCTGTATAAAATTCATAAACAAAAAACAATGTGAATGATCGTTTTATGTTTTAGAACTGTATGAAATTCATGAACAAGCAACAATGTGAATAATCGGCTTATGTTTTAGAAGTGTATGAAATTCAGAAAAAACAATGTGGGTGATCGTCTTATGTTTTAGAACTGCATGAAATTCAAAAAAAAAAAATAATAACATTGATCGTCTTATGTTTGAGAACTGCATGAAATTTATAAACTAATGCTAATATGAGTGATCATCTAATGCTTCAGAACTGCATGAAAATCAAAAACAAAAAACAATGTGATTGATCGTCTTATGTTTTGGAACTGCATGAAATTCATGAACCAGTAACAATGTGATAATTCGTCTTATGTTTTAGGACTACGTGAAATTAAAAAACGAAATACAATGTGATTATTCGGCTTATGTCTTAGAACTGTATAAAATTCATCAACAAAAAACAGTGTGAGTAATCGTCTTATGTTATAGAACTGCATGAAATTAATGAACAAGTAACAATGTGATTAATTGTCTTATGTTTTAGAACTGCGTGAAATTCAAAAAAAATTCCAATGTGAATGATCGTCTTATGTTTTAGAACTGTACGAATTTCATTAACAAGTAACAATGTGATCAATCGGCTTATGTTTTAGAAGCGTATGAAATTCATGAACAAAAAACAATGTGATACATCGTCTTATGTTTCACAACTGTATGAATTTTAGAAACGAATGAAATGTGAGTGATCGTCTCAGGTTCCTCAATTGAACATCTAATGCCAAGAATAGTATTGAGTACAATTTTTCGGAAAATGAAAAAAACGGTGCACATTTTTCAAGATATCTCGGAAACGGATAATCTGAATTAAAATTTTTCCCCGATAAGTATTCTTGATGAATAAACAAACAAATTTGCCTACAGTTTATGTCAAAAAAGTGGATATATCCTTAATTACAGGGCTTTGAAGTTTGAGTAAACTTTTTACACATTTTTTGATTGAAAAGTACTTCGGAAATAATATGTCGCATTCAGCGAGGACGTAGAGGACATTATTATTATTTTTAAAATAATAAGTAATTTTTATTATTATTATTATTATTTATGAGTATATTTAGGTTCACTGAAGTTTATTCTACTTAGTAAGATAATTTTCAAACGACAAGAATCGAAGATGACTCAACCAGTTGGAAACTTGGAACTTGAATTTCAGTTGCAAATAGAGTAGTAGACTGTCAGAACAGATTCTGTTTCCGGTATCCTCAGGTACTTTATACAAAGTCTTACATGGTTCCAAAACTTTCCTATTGGAATTTCAATCGGGCATTAATTATTAAAATCGAATCCTCCGAAGTGTTTCATTTTCTCTCCTTTGTTTAACTTTTTACGCCAGGACCTTTTTAAACTTTTGTCGCTCGATTTGAAAAGACGAGAGGCTATATTTAAAGCTGTATATGTCACCTTTCGAACTCTCTACTTTCAGTCGTTATGCGTTTCCGGGACGTTATTAAAGTCGAAAGAGGATCCTTGAGTCGCATTTCGATCCAGCATTCGATATAGGAAAATCGTGCTATGAAATTTTAAGTACTGAAAGCTGCTGCTTTCCTGGTGTGAGCTTCAACTCTGGAGAGGACTTTATTAATTTTATTTAATATCTTTTCATTTACCGAAAAGACGAATTTTTAACCAAGAAGATTAATTTTCCACCAAAAATAAAGCACTTTCAATGACAAAAAACAATGTGAGTGATCGTCTTATGTTTTAGAACTGCGTGAAATTCCGAAACGAAATACAATGTGATTAATCGGCTTATGTCTTAGAACTGTATGAAATTTATAAACAAAAAACAGTGTGAGCAATCGACTTATGTTGTAGAACTGCATAAAATTCATGAACAAGTAACAATGTAATTATTCGTCCTATATTTCAGATCTATATAAAATTCATGAACAAAAAACAATGTGATTGATCGTCTTATGTTTTGGAACTGTATGTCCGTGAAGTTAGCACACCAACAATTAAATATCCAACTTTTTCCAATGAAATCGTTTGGATGTCGTAAAGATGCGTCTGGAAGCCAATTTTTTCGTTTGGACGGCAAAACTCAAAAAGGTATTGAGTTTCCAAAAATTTTTTCAAAAATTTTCATACCAATTGTTTGGATGTCGTTAGGATGTGTTTGGAAGCTCACTTTTGACGTTTGGACGATGAAATTGTATGAGCTATCGAATAAAAAAGTCATTAGCACCATTCTCGCGAGCGGCGCCTTCTCAAGTGGTAGTGACCTTCTTTGGTCAGCCGTGTCCTTAAATTTAATATATTCAAAATTTCTAAAATTTTCGAAATTTCTGAAAGTATATAAATTTCTGAATCTAAAAAAATGTTTTTTAACACTACAGAACTCGTATGTAACTTTTTATAATTTGCATTACAGTTCTTATGCGCAGGCTCTCAATATTTACTTGTGAGATGATAATGATCACTTACGTTTTTAAATTAAAAAAAAAATTATTTGCCAAAAGTTGAATTAATATTATTTATCTATATTATTATAAATAATTTATTATGCAATGACTTCAAATTGAATGATTCAATCATGATCAAAATTCCCTTTGTCTAAGGATTTAGGCAAATAGATACATTTTTAAAGAAAAGTGGAAAAATTATCATTTTAAATACAAAAAAAAAATCGTCAATTTTTTTTATTCAGGCAGTCAAATTGGAACCTAATTGATAAATTTTCAACAAAAAGATGAATTCTGAACGAAAAATATAATGATTGATATTTCAACCGATAAAAAAGAATTTTCAACAAAACAGTTACATTTTCAACAAAATAAGTAAATTTTTAACAAAAAAGTTTATTCATCAACCAAATCAACGAATTAAAAACAAAATACAGGAATTTTCAACTAACAAGAAAGTTGAATTTTGAGTACACAAAAAAATCATTTTTGATGTAAATATTTTCTTTATTTTTTTAAGTAAAATTTGCAAACAAGGGAATTAATTTTCAACAAAAAGACGAATTCTCAACGAAAAATATAAGAAATGATATTTCAACAAACAACGACGAACTTTATATTTAGATTTTCAACCAAAGATTTGAATTTTCAACAAAATAATTAAATTTTCAACACAATAGTTGAATTTTTAGCCAAATAGTTAAATTTTCAACCTAAAATGATGAATAAAAAAGATTAATTTTCGGAAAAATTTTTAGTTGTAATGATAAATTTGAAACCAAAAGAAATGCATTATTAAGAAAGTAGTTCCACTTTTAATAAAAAAATATAAATTTCACAAAAAATACGACATATATGCAAAGCAGTCGAATTTTTAACCAAAGAGATGAATTAACAACAAAATAGTTAAATTTTTAACCAAATAGTTGAATTTTCGACCAAAAACACGAATTTTTAACAAAGTACAGGAATTTTCAACTATAAAGATAAATTAATAACCAAAAGTGGAAAAGTTAGTTTCACTAAAAAAATTAATTTTCACAACAAAATTTTTTATCAAAGTAGTCAAATGTGCAACAAAAAAGACGAATTTCCAAGAAAACACATGAAAATTTAACTAAAAAATATCAATTTTCAACAGCAAAAAATTTCACAAAATAGTTAAATTTAAAAAAAAAGACAAGAATTTTCTATTCAAACGGTGAATCTGCAACGAAAAAAATGAATTTTCAACAAAGTAGTTCAACTTTCACCCAAAATGACAAATTTTCAAATAAAAAGAAGAATTATCTACAAAACTGTTAAATTTTCAACAAAAGAGTTGAATTTTCAAAAAAAAAATTGAATTTTCAAAAAAATAGTTGAATCTTTCACCAAATAGTTCAATTTTCAACCTTAAAATATTAATTTTCAACTATAAAAGACAAATTTTCAAACAAAAAAATAGATGAATCTTCAACCTCAAAAGATAAATTTTCAACCAAAAAGATGAATTTTCAACAAAATACAGAAAATTCATCTAAAAAAGATATATTTTCAACCAAAACGGAAAAGTTAAATTTTCAATAATAAGAAACTAATCTTCAATAAAAATTGTTTTCATTCAAGTAGTCAAATTTTCTACAAAAAGATGAATTTAGAAAAAATATATAATAGTTAATTTTTCAAGAAACGAAAACAAATTTTCAACAAAATAGTAGAGCTTTTAATCAAATACTTGAATATTCAATCCAAAAGGACGAATGTTCAGAAAATACATGAACTTTCAAACAAATAGTTGAATTTTCCACTGAAAAAGATCAATTTTCAAAAAAAACTGGGAACATATTATCAGCAAAAAAAACATCATTTTCAACAGAAAAATTGATCATGTTTTAAATTTCAATCAGAAAAGAGAATTTGT
>JAABKJ010000755.1:62135493-62331972 GCA_011634705.1 Andricus grossulariae
AACCAACGAGTTGTATTTTTAACAATATAGTAGAACTTTGATCCTAATAGTTGAATTTTCAACCAAAGACGATGAATCTTCAACCAAAAAAATGAAATTTCTAAAAAAAACTCTTAAATTTTTAGCCCAAAAATTTAATTTCCGACCGGCAGAGGTCACAGTGGTTCAGAAGTTCAATTATAAGGAAAAAATAGGATTTTTTTCTTTTTAAAATTCCAGCGTGATAAAAAAAAGTAAAATGTAACAGTCTTTACGGTGAGCCTCAACCAACTTTAACATTTTTGAGTATCATACGTTTCTGTTTCTTGTGATTCTTGAAATCTTAATCGCAGCTTCAAAAAAAAGAGAAAAAAGTTGATAAGATTCTCAAATTACAGGGGGATTACAGGGGATTTTGAGAAAAATTAAGGTAAAAGGGGGAAAGGGAAAATAGGGGACAAGGAGGAATAGGACTGTGATCCCTGAAATGGTCTTCTTTACACACATGAGATTTTTCACACGAATTCTTCTAAGTTAAACCTTTTTTTCGTGTTTTTTGGATTATTCACACCTTAGAAATACCTGGAATTTTTCTAGTCTGAAAACTATTTACTGCTCTAGGAGCGAGTAGACGATAAAATGGAGTATGGTAATGCAATTTATTGTTCGATTGAGTTACTGTTCCCTCGGGCATTTCAAAAAACTTTTCAACTACGGTAACTGGAAACACAACTGAAGGCATTTCTTTGTCTATAAAAGCTTAAAACCCGAACAAATATTTCAGGTTTTTTAACAATATAGAACTCGTAGGAAATTTTTTGTAATTTGCATTGCAGTCCTTATGTGCAGGCTCTCAATATTTACTTGTGAAATGATAATGATCACTCACTTCACGGCTGATTTTCTTCGAAAAAGGTCAAGAAAATTTGTATTTTGATTTTTTGGTCAGTCGCAACCCTATGATTTTAATTTAATAGTGATATTTATATTCCTCATTATTATAACAAGTTTAACTTACAATAGTATAATTGAATTTTGAGAAAGTAAATAAATTTTCAACAAAAGATATGACTTTTTGATAAAAAAGAGGATGAAAAAGATACATTTTAAACCAAAAGGAGAGCCGTTACATTTGAAGTTAAGGAGATTATTTTTTAACAAACAAAATCTAGTATTACCAGTACAACTATGATTGAATTTTTTTCTGGTCACAAATTTAGCATAAGCCGCTAAAAAGAATTTTTTCCAATTAAATCCAATGCAGCCTCTCTAAGTGACCTGCAAAAACAATGTGAAAGTAGACCGAGATAACTTTAATTCACTCTTTAATTAATGCAGCTGTCCTCCCAATCCTTTCCATTCTCCAGTAAAATATTAACCCACAAAAAAAATATCTTTCTGTGTATTGTTCTGGTTTGTGAAGAAAATTCAATATATAAAATGAATTTTATTTTCAACTTTCTAAACGAATATGCAACCAGAAATTAACAAAGTTTAAGCCCTGTCTATTTCCATTTTAGAATGATGCAACAAAATGAAGTATCCCCTCATGTGCAACACATGTCCATAAATTTTAACTTTACGGTCAAAACTTTCATGGATAGAATTTGAAATCGCCTTATACGTTTTAGTGTATCCTGACGCAACTTGACAGCTAAAAAGCATCAAAATTTTTTACTTTTTGTAACACATGATGCTTCTCTGATCAATAAATAAAATTTGAATCCATGTCGCTACACTAAAGACCAACATTATTGAATTCTCGACAAAAACAGATGACGCTTACAAAATAGTTGAATTTATGGTTTTTTAACACTCTAGAAGTCACATGTAATTTTTTGTAATTTTTATTACAGTTCTTACACGCAGTCTCTCAATATTTACTTGTAAGATGATAATGATCACTTACGTTTTTTAAATTCGCTGTCGTTCCATTTCGGGATTTTTAAAAGTACTATTAGTTTTTTACTGAAAGATGAATTCTTAACAAAATACACGAGTTTTCGAACAATTAGTTGAATTATTCACTGAAAAGGATAAATCTTAACAAAAAATGAAAAAGTCAAATTTTTTACACAACTTACTTTTCAGGGATAAAAAAATGATCAAGCACTTTAATCCAACGAAAAAAGACGAATTTTCATCAAAATAGTTGAATCATCAACCAAATAGATGAATTTATAACAAAAAAGTTTAATTGTCTACTCAAATAGACGAATTTTCAACAAGATTTCAACGAATTCAAGCTAAAAAGTCGAATTTTTCGGAAAACAGTTGACTTCTAAACCGGAAAAAACTAATTTTCTAGTAGTTGAATTCCACTAAATGAATGAATTTTTAACAAAATAGTTGAATCTTCAACTAAAATTATGAGTTTTCAACAAACAAGATTAATCTTCTACCCAAATTGACGATTTTTGAACAAAATACATAAATTTGCAGCAAAAAATTCAATTTTCAACTAAATTGTTTAATTTTCAAACGAACAGATCAAATTTTCTGTATAACAGTTGAATTTTTAACTCAAATAATGAATCTTCAACTATAAAAGAAATATATATTTTACAAATTGGTTTGACTTTAAACCAAGTAGTTGCATTTGAAAAAAAAATTATTTCATAAAGAAACATGCATTTTTTCAAAAACCAATAATAATATCAAGAAATATTGATGCTAAAGGGATAAAAAAAATTAATACTTAGCTCAAATTCTCACCTAAAATTTAAACTGAAATTTAAGTTAAAATTTTTTTATTACTCCATTAAAAATCACCGAAATGTGTGAAATTGTCATAAAAGGGAGGTATGGGTCAAAAGTCTATAAAAAAAGTTCCCTAATTTCATAGCACTCAAGGCAAAGCTTAAAAATAAACTTCAAAGGAAAAAAGGGAGAACCAATTTTTCAAATTAAAAGCGAGGCGGGCTAACGAGTAGTTCGAGGAGACGATGAAATTCGCTGAAAACGAAACCCGATGATGGGATTCTTTTCAATAGATGTTTGTGGAAAGGAAAAAATTGGCACCTTTCGTTTTTTTTGCAATGAAGTACCTCTTCAATTAACATTCATTTTCCCAATAAATGTTAGTTCATGATCTATTAGGACGTTTTTCAAGTCCTACAAACATCTCCCTCCCATACTTTCCCTCCACTACTTCCCCTACATTCCACTACTTTCCTACCCCTCACTTTACCACCCTCAACTATTTTCTCTACTACTACCCCCTCTCCTCACTTTCCTAGGTAAGACTCTCCTTCCTCTGCTTCCCTTCCACAGCCCTCACTTCCTGTTCCCTACACATCCTAATTTTCTTATCGTTTCCGCTAATTCCTCTCACTGACACTTACTTCTACTTTTCCTACCTTATTTTCTCTACTTCTTCACTCAATAGCTCCCACTTTCCCTAATTCTCCTCCCCTTCCTTCCTCTCAATTCTCCTCCACTCATTGGCCCTCACTTTCTCTAGTTCTCCTACCCTTACTTCCTGTAACTTCTCCTCCACTTATTGGCCCTCATTTTCCCTAGTTCTCCTCTCGTTAATTCCTCTCACTTCTACTCCACTCATTGGCCCTTACTTTTCCTAGTTCTTCTCCCCTTACTTCCTCTCACTTCTCCACCACTCTTTGTCCCTCACTTTCCCTAGTTTTTCTCCCCTTACTTCCTCTCACTTCTCCTACACTCATTGGCCCTAACTTTCCCTAGTTCTTCTCCCCTTAATTCTTCTCACTTCTCCTCCTTTCATTGGCCCTCACTTTCCTTAGTTCTCCTCCCCTTACTTCCTCTCACTTCTCCTCCACTCGTTGGCCCTCACTTGCCCTAGTTCTCCTCCCCTTACTTCCTCTCACTTCTCCACTCATTGGTCCTCTCTTTCCATAGTTCTTCTCCCCTTAGTTCCGCTCACTTCTCCTCCACTAATTGGCCCTCATTTTCCCTAGTTCTCCTCTCGTTAATTCCTCTCACTTCTACTCCACTCATTGGTCCTTACTTTTCCTAGTTGTTCTCCCCTTACTTCCTCTCACTTCTCCACCACTCTTTGTCCCTCACTTTCCCTAGTTTTTCTCCCCTTACTTCTTCTCAATTCTCCTACACTCATTGGCCCTAACTTTCCCTAGTTCTTCTCCCCTTGCGTCTTCTCACTTCTCCTCCTTTCATTGGCCCTCACTTTCCTTAGCTCTCCTCCCCTTACTTCCTCTCACTTCTCCTCCACTCGTTGGCCCTCACTTGCCCTAGTTCTCCTCCCCTTACTTCCATTTAGCGCTGGTTTTGGGGCTGGCCTTGACGTTAAATCCAGAGACTCGGAACTATTTTGTCTCTCTCCTGTTTCTCTCTGTTTAGTCACGCTTGAGTGCACACGGCACATCCCCCCGCAAACGCCTCTCACGTATCCCCACGGCGCGGCGCCAATTCTCGGAAGCGCAAAATCCAGGGGAGCTAAATCCAGGTTTCACTGTACTATTCAAAAATGCAGGGTCGCAAATTCAACTTTTCTGTTGGAAATTTGACTTTTTTGTTGAAACATTGATCTTTGTAGCTTAAAAATTCAGCTATTGTTTTGAAAATTAATTTTTTACATTTAAACTTTAACTATTCCATTTTTTGTTGAAAATTGATCTTTTCTGGTTGAAAACTCTATAATATTTAGTTTAAAATTCGTCTTTTTTGACAAAAAATTAATATTTTTCGGTAGAACATTAATCTTTTTAAGTAGAAAATTCAACTATTTTGTTGAAACTTCATATTTTCTGGTTAAAAATTCAACTGCTTTTTCGTAAATTCTTTTTTTTTTCTTTGAAATTTCAAAACATTGGTACAAAATTCAACTACCTGAACGAAAGTTGATTTACTTTGTTAAAAATTCTTATTTTTGGTTGAAGATTTATCTCTTTGGTTAAAAATGTTTATTTTGTTTGAAAATTAATTTTTTTAGCTGAAACTTAACTATCCTATTTTTGGTTGAAAATTGATTTTTTGCAGTTGAAAACTTAACCATTTGGTTAAAAATGGTATTATTCAGTTGAAAAAACAACCATTTTATTTTTTTAAATTTACATTATATTGATTTCTGTACCTCGGGCTGGTACTGTTTATTCAGATATTGCAAAATAATTTACACATTTTATTTTTCATGATTACTTTAATATTTGCTCCTCATTTTGCACTAATTTTTATTATCAGCTACACTGAAAAATCTGTCATTTCAATCAATTTATATTACATATTACAATTCATAATATTATGCATAGCTATTGAAACATATAATTTTTCATTGTTTTTACAATTTAAAAAAGTGCGCAGCCTTTAAAAAACAATTTTGTTATTAAAAATTTTATTGCAACTTGTCCCGTTTGTCCTTAATTAATTTGTTTATTTTCAATGTTATTTTTTACGATTTAAACCAAAAATACTCATCATAGCGTAAAGTGGTTCTAAGAAAATATGTAGATACAATATAGGCGACAAATTTTGGCAAATAAAAAGTTATTGTAACTCACGTCGTTTTTCTAAAAATTTAATGTTTTTATTTCTAATGTATTCTTATAAAAAAAGTTTATAAAAAATTTGTAGATCTGTTTTTTTATGAGCAGCTTTTGTCTAATCATTTTTTCATAGATTGCGCCGCTTGTCCAAAAATTTAATTTTAAGTTTTAATTTCATTTTTTATTAATATTTAAGGCAAAAAGTTTAATGTCGAAATCGCCAAAAATACTGTTGATTTTCCTGAAAGCATCTGGGGGAGTCCACTCTGTTTCCTGTGAGATAATCCTCGATTCTCTATCAGCTTCAACATCGTCAGCTGCTCTGATGTATGACACTGAAATCCATAAATCTCGTTGCTCGCACTACTTCCAAATCTCCATAGTTAGGTTAGCAAGCTTAGGGAACTGAATTCCGCCCATCTTGTTGATATAGCTCAAGGCTGGCGTATTGTCGATTCTCAACAAGATTTCGCACGACCTGGAGGAATTCACTGCAAAACATTTTAGAGCGTTGAAGGCAGCTGTAAGCTCTGAGTAAAAAAATTATGCTTTCGCCTTTTTGGTCGACACTCCCCTGGCCCTGTGTCGATCTTCCTTCACGAAAGACACCCCAGCCTGTCTTGGAAGCATCTGCAAAAATCTCGGAAGACTCATGGTAAAACTTCTCGAATCCAATACGAAACCTAGAAATTTTATTGATTGTACTGGAACTAAGTGAGATTTTTTAATGTTGATAATAAACCCAAGGGAGTCTAGTAACGACTTAGTCTCATTCACATTTCTTGCGCATTCAGCTCTTGAATCTCCTAGAAGGAGGAAATCGTCTAGGTAATTGACTGAAATGAAATCCTTAGATCTAAGATGAGCCGTCACTGGTTTCAAGATTTTGGTAAAAATGAATGGGGACGGACACAACCCAAAGGGAAGGACTTTAAACTCGTACAGCTGTCGCAGAAATTGAAAAACGAAGGTACTTTTTGTGTTCCGGGTGCACTGGAATTAGGAAATAAGCGTCTTCCAGATCTATCGAAGCTAGGAAACAAGATGAAGACATACGGCTAATTACGGTTTTCCAATCTTCCAATTTAAAATGATTTGCTACGACAAACTGATTAAGTCTCTTTAAATTCAAAATGAATCTTTTGTCTCCATTATATCTGTCAACTAATAAAAATGAATTGATCTTTACAAGGTTTAACCTTTGCAGTAGCCCCTTTTTCAAACACTTATCAATCTGCTGTAAACAATGTTTTTGGTCAGAGAGTGATGATGCAGGTTCGGGTAATGACTCGTATCCTAAAGGCTTCCTTGCAAAAGGAATTTTATATGCTTTTATAGCTTGAAGGACGAGCGCATTTGTGGTGATACTCTGCCACAAGGGGACGAAATATTTTACTCTTCCTGCTATACTTACGTTTAACGACGATGGTATTGATTCTGCTTGCTTCTGTAACTGTTGTTGTTTCGACTTCAAGATTTCGCCACCCCAGTCCTCTGAGTCAATTTTGTATAATTCTTCTTGGCTGGGGCCCGGAAGTTTAAATCCCTCGTGGCGTCTGATCTGGGTGGAACGTAGGATCCTTTGAACTTATTGTTACTTTTCTTCCGTGTATATGAGTCTTGAGCATCTCTTTGTGGGCCTTCTCCGACGCTTTTGCTGCTCTCAATCTGTCGCCGAAATCTTTACCAAGGAGGAAGGTGTCCGAGACGCTTTTCTCTATTATAGTCTTCGCCGCATTAGATATAAGGCCTGTCCAGAATGGGGAAAACTGTTCACTTACCAGATGGAAATTTAACACCACCACCAACCTCTACTCATTCAACTTCACGAGAACGACTACCCCTCAAGCCTCTGAACCCGAGAAGAGGTCGGTAGTGGTGGAACTCGAACATGTGGTAAATGAGTCTTTTTCCCCATTCTGGGCAGGCCTGATATTGCTACCCTGGGCCACGAAATATTTTCTGGTTTTTGATGCACAAAAAAAGGCGTCAGCGCATAAACGTCCTGCGTCTCCAACTAAATTGATCACGCGATATGATGTCCAAGGCGAAGGTGCCAGCCTCGTTCTTCTTTCCTGAGATTAGCTCCGACAAAGCCAGACCAATGGCGCTCGAAATTGACGCAATCTGTTCTTGACTAATTTTTTTTATACTTGTCTTTCCTTGTTGAAGAGGTTCCCAAGATTGCCCGGATTTCTGGATTCAGAATTGGCGCCGAGAGCAAAGGACAATTAGATGACGTTGGGTATTTCTTGAAAAGTTCTTCTTTCGTCTCCTTTGATAACCCTTTTTGCACAATGATTAGCTATTGTTTCGCTAAAAACGAATGCAAAGGTGGACCTTCCACCTTTTGGTCCGGAACATCGCCCAAGAGCTCCACGATTTCGGGGTCAACAAGATCTTCTTTCATCTTTTCTGGCTCGTTAGGCAAGTTTTCTATACTTACGTGTTTGAGAAGGTCCCTTTGAGGGCGAATGCTCAGCGGCACGCTTTTTGACTCTCGGTGAGCGAGATCGAGTCCTTTCGGAACTCGAATAATCGGCGGTCGAACCTCTAGGGTATCGCTCTTGCCGTCTGTTTTCTCGCTTTTTTAGATCACGATCTGACGTCCCTCTCGGGGTACGCTCTGCGCGTCTGGTGGATCTTGAACCTCCTGATTCAACGGAGGAATAACTCCGCTCACGGCGACGATGACGCTCTGGCGAATACTGATGATAGCGATGTTCTCTTTCCCTCGAGGTCCCTTGATATTCCGGAGAAAAAACACGCCTCCATCTTCTATCGTGAGAATTCTCCTTCATTGAACCGGAAAATGAACTTGAGTCACGCGATTCCGAACTTCTATGACGCGACAAAAGCAATTTGAGGCTAGTTTCGGTACGCACGTATTGTTCTTGTAAAACTTGCATTTGAGCAAGTAACTGAGATTTTGTCGGTGAACCCGATTGTTCAACGACCTTTGGGGATGGCGATTCGGCCATTCTTTAGAAATTGCGAACACAAATTAATAAAAGTTTTAGAAAAAACGATAAGGCGTTCTGATCATAACCGCACAACAAAAATAAATGAAGATCGGGCCATGGTAATGGGTAAGCCTGCGTATGACGGCAAAATATGATTTTCTTTAATTTTTTATCCTTTAAAATTTGTGGTCATAACCGAGCAACTGGCGCTACTACAAGTGATCTTGAGGACGAGACACTTAAGTATAATTTTCTAAAATGATTATTTAGTAAACCTGCTGCCTTTTTGTTTTTGTTTCCTCAGGACCTGACAATTTTTCTCTATGGTATTTTTATCCGCACAAAGACCTCAAGTAACGGAAACAATTCTCTAGTCCTTGTTAAAGGGGTTTTCTAATTTTTTGTTCAAAATAGTGGTTTCTCAAACATTAAATGACCTCTTACGGATCAATGTACACATAAAAATCTGACAAACTTTGAAGCCACTTTTCGGAACTACAAAAAAGTTCAAAAATTTGGATTTACGAAAATATAAAAAATATGATTATTATTATTGACACTAGTCAGTATATTTATTCTGGTAATGTTGCATGTGACTTTTTCAATTTATTTTGAGACCGACACTACTTCTGTGTCCTTTTTATCAGGAATTTCAGTTTTGAGTCTCAATTTGAAATTGTTAAAGTTTGAATGTCTTAAATTTAAACTGACTTATTAAGGTCGAATAATCCGATCTAAAATTATAATACTCTTAACATTCTCAGTTCAAAACTGTTTCATTTTGAAGGCATTCAATTTTAAATTATTAAGTTTTGGCCGCTTCAGGCTTTAAATTTCCAAAATATTAAGAAAGATTTTAAAGCAATACCATTTTAAACAATTTAAATTTGAACTCGTCTTTTGATATTTCAATTTATACCAAACAACTTTATTCAGATACTTTTTTTAAATTCGTAATTCAAAATTATCCAAGTACAAAAGATTTAAATTTGAAATTGCTCAATTTTGAAAAATTGAATTTAAAATTATTCAATTCTGATTGCTTTCAATTTGAAATTATCCGATTATACTGATTATTGCATTATATAATTTTTGCATTTATTTCAAAACACACACTGAATCTGGGTCTTTTTCAGGAATTTCAATTTTAAGAGTCTTAATTTGAAATTGCTAAAGTCTGAACGTCTTCAATTTAAACTTGCTTATCAAGATTGATTATTTAAATTTAAAATTATTTAAATCTTCACGTTTCCAATTCAAAATTGTTTAATTTAAATGCTTCCAATTTCTAATTATTAAATTTGGGCCGCTCCAAGCTTCAAATTGCCAAAACATGAAGACTTAATCTGAAATGGTATCATTTTGAACGATTTAAATTGGAAAGCTTCTTTTGATATTTGAATTTAAAGCTGTTCAAGCATAAAAGTCGAGCTTTAAAATTGTACAGTTTGATTAGATATAAATTTAAAACCAAACAATTTTATAACGTTACATTTTTTACATTCGCAATTAAAAGTTATTCAAGTTCAAAAGCTTTGAATTTGAAATTATTCAATAATGCTGAAAAATGAAATTATGTTATCTTTGAATTTTATTTGAAACTTAAATTCACTTTGTCTCTTTATTATCTGGAAGAAAATTATTTTTTTATTCTGCTAAGCGTGTATCTAATCCATTTTATTAGAAAAACACTAGCAGTAAATGTACGGGTGCCGAGTGTGCGTTCACGACCCTGGAGATTTATTTCCTGACAATAAAATATAAATAATTTAAAATCCCATTATTAACCAAAGTTTAAAGTACTAGGAGTTTTTCAAAGTTTTGAAACGATAATTAATAATTTTGAATGCAAAGAGCTTAGGAAAAAAAATTTTTTGAACGATTTTGAATTGAAAAAATTCCAAATCAAATAATTTTAGATTCTGTAAAATTTTGAAAAAAGGCCAATATTTCCAATGAAATTAAAAGGGCTTGAGCTTGCATCCTTTCTAAGTAAAAGCGTTAAAAATGGAATAATTTGTAATTGAAACATTTCCGACTAAAATTTTGCAAATGGGACAACTTAAAAATATTCCAAATTGAATAATTTCAGATTATAATTTTGAAAACTGGATCATTTAGATTTTAAGGGAATTTAAATTTTGCATTATTTCTAATTAAATACGTTCAAAATTAAATAATTAAAAATTTTAATCTTTTGAATTTACATCACTTTCAATTCGAGGCAATTAAAATTTGACCATTCGAAATTAAAAAGTAAATTGAATGCTTCGAAGTCACAGCTAACAAAACTTGAGAATTTTTCATTTTTGTTCAATAAAAAAATTAGTACATATTTGACATTAGAATCGATCAGACAATTTTTTCTAATTGTGAGATCAAAAAATAAATTCACCGTCAGTTTCCCTGTTAAAAATGGAAAATTGTACTGTATTATTTTTAAAAAAATTTTTAAATTAAGTAAATTCAAATTGGAAACGTTGAAACCAACAAAATTTCTACTATTGAAAGTTGAAAATTAAACGAATCCGAACTTCATTTAAAATTGAAAAAAATTGTTAATTACGACTAGTTGTAATATTAAAAGTTTTTTTCACTCAACGTCTTTACAATTTCAATTGTTTTAGGTACATTTAAATTAGTTAAAATTCAACAATTTTCAAATTGTTTATTACACTTTTCACAATTCAACAATTTTAACATTAATTGCAAAAATTAATACTTATGAAAGGGAAAAATTTGTAATTCAGCGTTCAATATTAAAATTCAGAACTGTAAAATTGTAGCCTTTCAAAATGAAAGGAATTATTTAATTGCTATGATATCAAGTGCAGACAATATTTCTATCTATTTTGATTTTAAACAACACAATTTTTAACTTTTCAATTTCAAATCGAGAGATGTACAGTCGTTTACTCGAATTTTCATGAAAAATTTTAACAAACCACTGCACACCTCTATTCAAATCGTTTAATTTTTAACACTTCATTTAGAATTATTATACATTCTTGAAATCTTCCAATTCAATATTTAAAAATTTTTAATGATTCCTTGTTTTAAATTTTCAACTAAAATCGGACAACTTTAAGATATTACTTTAAAAATAAAAAAATACAAAATATGATCGCTATTATTCCCATTTTTGAAATTACACAATTTTAATCATTTCAATTCGAAATTTCTTTTTACTTTGAACTGACAATTGCGCAACTATCAAGTCATTCAATATGATATTCTACGATTTTGAAGAATATAAAAACCAGACAATTTCGTACATTTAAAATTGAAATCAAACAATTTAGGATATATAAATCTAAAATTAATCAATTAAAAATTATTGAATACAAGGCTTTTAACATGAAATTTCGAAAGATTTAATACTGAGATTTTTTATATTTGAATTTGAAACTATTATCGATTCAAGAGGATTTCAATTTAAAATGGTTGAATCAGCAAGTGTTTCAATAAAAAATTATTGTGCAATATTAGCAGTGAAATTCTCGATATGAATCTAAAATATGCCAGGGCGACCATAAAAACAAAAACAGATTTCTGTTCATTTCCCGGTAATCAGACATTTTTCCACGTCATTAATGATGCTTACGTTCAATAGAAAGAGTAAAAAGAACGTTATCGTGACTGTAGTGAAAACAACATTTTTGAAAATAATATTAGAAGAGTTATAAATCTTTGAAGAAGAAAGTATCCGCTCGAATCATACTGAATGCTTATTTTTACGAATCAATAATAAAAAGTTGATTTTTTAGTCTGATAGTATTTAAAAAAACATAAGCTTTTTTCTTTCAGTAAAAAAAAGAAAAAAGAGCTCTCAATTTGAAAAAAGTCAAATTTATTTTTGACCTTGCTTTTGAAGCAAAAGCTTTAATTTTGAGGCCTCAAAAATTAAAACTGTTTCAGAATGCACATTAAAAATATAATTTTGAATGAAAATTATACAAATTTCTTAAGCAGAATTTCACATAATAATCCATTTTCCATCACATAATTTAGATTTGCAACAGCAGAAAAAATGGTCTCTAATCATATCATATATAGTATCAAGTGACATTCAAAGTGAATGGATACATTTTTCTACTTAAAAAGGTGATTTCTGTCAACAACAAAAATCACTATCATTTTCACCATTATAAATGAATTTTTAAGAAGAGTTCAAATTTCAACCAAGTAGTTTTATGTTCAACCAAAAAGACGAATTTTTAACTAAAATAATGAATCTTTAACTCGAATAGTTGTATTTCCACCAAAAAGGATGATTTTCTACCACAAAAGACGAATTTTCAACTAAAAAAAAATAAAAATGGATAGTTAATTTTTAAACCAAAAAGATGAATTTTCAATTAAAATGATGAACTTTCAACCAAAAAGATTAAATTTCTACCAAAAAAGATAATTTTTTCACAACAATTAAAGAATTAAAGTTTCGTTAAAAGAATTAATGTTCAACCAAAGAGAAGACTTTTTAACTAAAATGATGGAATATTCCATTGGAATAGTTACATTTTTATTTAAAAAAAAAATTTATAAAAAAAATTAAAAGAAATAGTTACCTTTTTAAACAAAGTGATGAATTTTCAACTAAAATGTTGAATCGTTAACTGGAATAATTGAATTTTTGATTTACAGAATTAATGTTCAACCAGAGATAAATTTTCAACTAAAATGATGGAATATTCAACTGGAATAGTTACATTTTAAATTTAAACCAATTAATTTTTAAGCCAAAAAAAATTAATTTTCAACAAAATAGTTTTAATTAGAATATTCATTTTCGGTAAAAAAGTTTATTTTCAGCCAAGTAAAAAAAGAATTTTCAATAAAAGAGCTTATTTTTCAACCAAAGAGATGAATTATCAATTAAAATTATGAATCTTCAACCATAAAAATTAATTTATAACCATAGAGTTTAACTTTCAACTAAGTAATTAAATTTTCATTCAAAAAAAGATGAAATAGGAACAAAAAATTTAGTAGTTGATATTTCAGCCAAAAAATATTTAAATTTTAAATAAAAAAAGAAATTTAATTCAACCAAAAAATACGACTTTTCGACAAGATTTTAATTTTCAACTAAGAAAAATTTTTCAATCAAGCGAGAAACAAATTTTCAACCAAACTGTTGAATTTTCAAGCAAAAAGATGAATTTTCTAGAAGATTAATTTTCTGCCAAAAAGGAAAAATTTTTAACCAGATACTACAATTTTCAACGAAAAATGATAAATTTTCAACCAAAAAATGAATACTTAAATTTTAGTTTAAAAAATTGATTTTAAACAAAAAAAAAAAAGATAACAAATTTTCAAAAAAATATTTAAATACAGAAATATAAAGCTACTTTTACAAATGATGAATCGATTTTTTCCAATTTTATATTGCAATTAAAAATTAAAATTAAAATAAAGCATGCATAAACGATTTTTTAAACTGGAATATCTCGTTTACGGAAAAAGATTTTGATTTAAAAGGTTTTTAACAATTGAGATTAAGATCAATTGGATCATCTAGTAGATACTTTAAGAAATAACCCAGAACTTTACAAGTTTTTTTTAAAGCTCTGACATTTCCAGGTTTTTCCAGGTATATAAAAATTCCCTGGCAATTCCAGGTTTTCCATGTAGGGTAGACATCATGTTTAAATTAATACTAACCCTGCACATGAATCCTGAAGGATATGTTTCAATTGTTTCCATATGGCATTGTGACTGGAATTTCTCGGCAACGAATTTTTGTAAAATTAGCGGATAGTTCAGTTTCGGTAGATCGGATCCCTCGTTTTTAGGGCTCGATTTGTTATATCCTTCAGATAAATTTCTTCGGCTAGTCCTAGAGGATTGATCGCTTGCAGGGCTTCTGTCTATAATTCCTCTGGAAGCTGTTGCTGCTTCGTCGATGTTCCTCTGTCGCTCGACGTTCTTCATGGCTCTCCTCGGCTTGGCCCAACGGACCTCCCACCCTTCACGATCAACTAATCCACCGGGCTCTAAAGAAATTTTATGCATTTTTGTATCAATTAATTTGCTTAATTAATTATCAGGGTGTCTGCCCGACGGATGATTTTAAATTTCCGGTTTTCTCCCGGTAAAATTTGCATTTTTCCTGGTTAATTATAAAAAGTTCAAAAGATGTAAATGATTTCAAACGATTTTTCAAGATTTCAAGAGATTTCTACAAAATTTTAAGATGTAACAGATTTCTGATTCAGAAGAGGGAATTTTGGAAAATAATTATAATTCAGAGTTGGAACATGAGACAATTTTTGGTCATAAAAATTACAATTCAGATTTGGAACTGAAACTTTTCTAAAAGAATTATAATTCTAAAAAGTCTAGCAGGTAAAAGTGGCCCCAAGGCTTTTTGGGTCCAAATACGATCTGTAGGTAGCCTGTGGCAGGTGGAAAACGTTTCACCAAGTTTCAGCCCACTAGCTTGCATATTAACCCTACTACCCCAAATAATGTAAATTTCCAAATTATTTTGTTTCTCTGTACATATTGTTTATTTTCAAACGACAAACATTGGGGGCAAAAGGCACGTTGGAAAGCATATATTGAAACATGCTTGAGTTGTTTTGGTGGAAAATTAAAAATTAAAAAAATTCGGAAATATTTCAAATAATTTTTTTTATACGAAATGGGATTTGCGAAAGAATGAGAATTTTTCTGTAAGTTGGGCTTTCAATACTCTATAATAAAAAAAACATTCAATTTTTTTATCGTTGGTGCGCCAGGGTGAAAAAAATTAAAAACGATTTCACAGGAACACTAAAAAGTAAATGTGTGGAGTCCGAGAGACTAAAACCCCCAACTTCCTGTTTTGGATGCGCTGAATCCGAATCCCCCTATGATGTCCGTTACATTCCATCAGATCCCATTTTTTTCATATGTAAATAGTGTTATGTAAATAGTGTTATGTAAATAGTATAAATAAATACGGTACCGCGGGCACATTCTCATCGCGCGCTGCGCGCGCTTCACAAGTTTGAGCGCGCCTAGGGAGCGCGACTGTTGGTTCTCGCGTTTCGCGCACGATAATATATTTACCTCCCGGTGTGCGCTCGGTCTCTGTACTTCCCCTATATTTGTGCGCAGACCTCTGTAAGTTAAAGGTTAAAGCATCTACAACTGTAATTTGGTGACTGTAAATTCTCTTTTGACACATTCTCACGTGTCTCGTGCTTCGCACTCGATTTTGTCCAAAACGCGAACTTTTCTACATTAGGTTCAACACTATTATATCAAATGTATATTATATTTATTTCTGTACCTCAGCCTGGGATTGCTTATTTAGATATTGCAAAATAAAGTACAAATTTTATTTATCATAATTACCTTAATATTTATTCCCTATTTCGCATTAAATTTTACTCCTAATTACCCTGAAAAATATGTCATTCCAATACATTTATATTATGACAATTCACAATATGCATTTGTATTGAAACATACGTATTTTCATTGATTTGCTTTTATAATTTAAAAAGTGCGCATCCTATAAAAAAACAATTATCATTCACTGTATTGTTACTTATGTCGTTTTTCCATAAATTTAATTTGTTGATTTTCAATTTCATTTTTTACGATTTGAACCCAAAATATACATCCTAGCGTAAAGTGATTCTGAGAAAATTTGTAGATATAATTTAGGCGAAAAGTTTTGTCTGATAAAATGCTATTGTAACTTGCGTCGTTTTTCCAAAAGTTTAATTTTTTTATTTTGAATGTATTTTTATAACGAAAGTTTATAACAAATTTTTGTATCTTTTTTGGATGAAAAACATTTCTCTTCTTAGTTTTTTTCGTCTCTTGTGTAATTTTTACAAAAAATGTATTATTTATTTTTAATGCTATTTTCACGATTATAACAAAAACTGCCTTCCTATCAAAAAATTATTCATGACAACTTTCTAGCTCTACTTTGGGTGCGAAACTTTTTTCTATTAAATTTTTTCATAGCTTGTGTCGTTTGTCGAAAAATTTAATTCTTTTAATTTTAATTTTTACGATTGAAACAAAACTTGCGCGTCTTATCAAAAAATGCTACCTAACAAACTTGTAGATATTTTTTTCTGCACAATTTTTGTATCTTCATCTTTTTTCGAACCTTGCGTCGTCTTTTCAAAAATGTAATTTTCTTATTGTCAATATTATTTTTCACGATGAAAACAAAAATCACACATCCTATCGAAAAATGAGTAATAAAAAATGTGTATTTATTTTTAGGGGTGAAAAAATATTGTTGATTTATTTTTTTCGTAGCTTGTGTCGTTTGTCCCTATCAAAAAGTGATTTTTAACAAATTTGTAGATCTTCTTTGAATGCAAAATTTTTTTCAATTTATCTTTATTCGTATCTTGTACAGTTTGACTGCAAAATGAAATTTGTGATTATTTCTTTGTGCAATTAAAAATGGAATTTTCGATTTTTCTAGTTTCGCTAAAAATTTTCATTTTCGTTTTTTTTTCAATTTTATACACAAGAGATCCAATATAACATCAGTTCCGGGAATTGCCTAGCACTGGCCTTGTACGTAAATTGGTACCCTCGAAACGTAAACAATCAGGGCGCCCAGAACCGTTTCTATAATATTGCGCAATATACTCGACTGAGTACTTGCGCATGCAGCCCTTCCGAGGCAAGAGTCGCAACCGGCTCTCACACTGCCCCCTGAGAAACTGCGTGGGCCAGCTCTAACTTTTTGCATTTTTATCCAAAATGGCAGGCTAACGAACTTGACCTTGATTTTAGGGCAGTAAAAGAGTATACCAAAGGCCAATCCAATCTAGCAATTCTACAGAAAGTTATCCTGCTGACAGGCTAAAAATCTACAGGCATACATTCATACATACAATCATACACACATATATATATGCATACATACACACACAAAAACAGACGGACAGGCAGATTCGCGAAAACCTGTTTCTTGTGTTTAGACGGTCTCAATATTTGGACATTTGATCAAAACGGTGGGGGGATCAAATTTTACATAAATTTAATACCTTCACTGTCAAACCAGAGATATATTTTTTTATGGTATCATTTTTTTCGTGTCCGGTTTTTGAATATAAAAACTTCATGCTGTCATTTCGAATGTAAAACAAGTGAATCTGGGTTCCCATCAGTGGTATCTGTAGTACCACTCCAGACAGTTTTTTTCTGAGTCTCTTGTGACACCTGAAACTAGCCCTGAAATAATACTTTATTTTTACAGTGTTCTCTGATGAGAGTTTAAAAATAGATTTTATTGGGTTGGTGTATTCTTAGCCAGAAGAAATGGTCTTTCTCTTGTATTTTCTTTTCTCCGGGTTTACCGCTGCAAAGTGTTTAACGTAAATAAATCCTCCACTTTAATATTTAATAAAACAATAAAAATTTACATTATTCTGTATTTTTTGTTGCTCTAATAATATACTACTTATGAAATATAACATAATAATCTGAACATTTGTATATGGTTAATCAAATTTGAGCTTAGAAGCTAGGCAATGAAGTAATAAAACTAAAATTTCACTGCTATGATAATTACAGTAAGCAATATTGTTGACTTAGAATGGTACGTTTAATCGCAAATCAATCCTAAATATGTAAAAAATTCAATCGAATTCTAGAGAAAATCTGTTTTCTATTTTTTTTTAAACTTATAATCGAGCTAGGATGCATAAAAAATAGTTTTCGAGTCAAAGCGTATCAATTTGACTTTATGATATTCAAACAGATTTTTTACAGTGCAATCACTGATTTGTCCATTTCCCCTTACACTCGATTTACTATCTTAATATATTGATTTTATCGCTTTCTAAAGCCAAAAATTGACTCCATAGTCTTTCAGAACTCTCAAGTTTAATTATTATTATTATATCAAAGGCTTTTTCCAGACCAACAAATGGACAGAAATTGTTCTTCAATTAAGTATTGTTCATACTGGTTAAATGAAGATAGATTTGCTGAGGCCTTCACCAGTGCGTTGATGCTAAATTTATACAGCATATGATTCAGTCTATTAGCTTTGCTAAAAAGTAGGGTCCTTCTTTATCGCGAATCAACTTTTTGTTTTGCAAATTGATTAAAAACCCGAAAAAGTGATTTCTAAAAAATGCACTATGGGATGGGTTTGAAGCAACAACCTCCACATTACATGTGAGGCGCTTCCAATCACGCTAATTTTTATAGTAGATGATTATGTCTTTCAGCTTCACTAATAACGGGTTTTCCACGATTATAACTCAAAGAATTGCTTTTCCTGACAGCTAAGGGGATGAAACTTTTTTTACAAATTGTTTGGCATCCAGCGTTACTAAATTTTTAGCTTTAGATTTTGAGTGAGGACAGTTTTTGTATTTCGTCTCACTTAATCTTTACAGATCCTAGTTTCATTTTTAAATTTTGACCAAGGATGCGAATGAATATTAAGTCATTAATGAGTAAGCGTACAAACTTTGTTATCGTGGAATGGAAATTTCCCCCAAGATAAAACTTTAAGATTCGTAAAAAGTTAATTTGTTATCTCGTGCCATGGCATACGGCTGGGATACCAATAAGCAAAATATAAGTGGCCCCAAAACATTATATTTTTTAACAGAATGCCAACCAGATGCACCAGTCATTATTACAAACAATTTTTATAAACAAACACTAATTTCGCGATCTCGAAAATATGACATTTGCCCCATGGAATAATTCATTTTCCTATCAGGAAAAGTATCTTGACACAAGGAATTACAAACCAAGGACACTTGTCAGTGTTATCAACAAATATTAATCAAACATCCACATTTTTAAACATATAAGGTTTTTTTTCTGCAGACTCACTCGCTTTCATCTCAAGGATAATATTATTACAAAAAGTTGCTATATGACAACACATAGTAGTAATTCTTGTTTTATTATCAATTCCTATGAATGAAGTCACCGTTTTTGGCAATATTTTACCTTATTTAAGGATTCTTAACAACCCTATACGCAAAAGAAGGCTAAGACTGAATTTGTTTATAAGAGTCTTTAGAAAAGGATAATTATGTCGCTGAATTGCAATCCATTGTGTCAGAATAGTATTCTTCAGATGAAAAGAAGTTTCTTGTTTTTTTAGACGATTTAAAAATATATAACTTCAAAGTCCAAGATTTTTCAAGAAAAATCCTAGTTTCGAAATTTTGCGCTTAACTCTTCGCCAAATCTATTAAAATTTTCATACAAAATTTGTGTATCATAAATTCAAGAGCAAAGTTATACTCTTCAAATGTGATTAAAGAAAACGAATAAATATTACGTGATTGCTCAGTAATGGTATAAAATGTTTCCTCCTGGAATAAACACGTCTGCAAAACTAAAAAGGTGGGACTCCTCATTTTCGATAATTTTTTGTCATAATCATTTTCCGAAAAATAAATATTTGACCTTCAAGATTAACGGTCAAAAATATAGTTTATAATTCTACATTATTTTTTAGGAACGAAAACTCTACTTAGAAAAAATTCAACATAATTTGTTGTCCCATAGAGATTTGGTCAATAAATTAGTCAAAACTAAAGAATCATATATTACCCGATATAAAAAATGTTTTGGTCTAGATTTGTCTTCCTCAAATGCAAATTTTCCGTCGATTCTAATTCCAGAAATTCGGATTTTCCGAACCACCCTAATGTATACCTATTCCATAATTAATGTATGTTCTTGTACAGCGATCTAATTGAAGCGCATTTTAATGAGTACAAAAGAATAACCATAATTTTTTGTATGTATAGTAACTCCGAGAGTCACTTTTTATCTCAAGTTAAATGAAAGCGCTGATAAAAAAAAACCCGTATAAAAATTATCTGACCCTGGATTCAACATTTCATATGTAGGTGTCAACTGTTTTCAAGAGTTTTATTAACGTTTAGATGAAAAAATGTACCTGGAATTTACGGTGTGCCTTGATTAGCCACGCTCTACTTATATAGATGTTGTGGAAGGACTTTTTTTTAATTACTAACCTACTGGGTGCAGGTATCAACTGGAATTTTGTTGTAAAAAAGCTGATGCTGGAAGATATTTTATTACTATACTAAGAACATGGTAAAAGAATTCATGGTTGATTATCTATGAATTGAATGATTTATACTTTTTATTTGCGACCAGGTTCAAGGACGCTACCCTCACTTCTGCCATTCATACCCAAATCGTGTGCTGAAAACTACTGCAACTATCTAGCGATAATCCTTACTTCATTTCTGCGGGTCTTTTCGCCTCAGGATGAGAAATTTAATAGGATGAAGATAATCATCAAGATAGTCAGTTTACATTTAATGAAGTAAGTAATGTGTAAAATGTATAATTTCATGATATGATTAAAATTCAATTTTATGAACGATTTGTTTCTTTCTTATAGCAAACCGAAGATTGAACCAAAAGATTACAACTACATTGTGGTGGAAGCTGGCTCAGCTGGATGCGTTGTATCAAACAAACTTACAGAAATCAAGGAGTGGAATGTAAATATATAATCATTTTTAAATATTCTATTTGTAAATATTGTAATGCTAAACATTTTGGTTCACATATTTTCATCAGGTATTGCTTCTCGAAGCGGAAGGAGAGGAATCTATTGCCGCTGATATTCTTCATTTTGTCTCAACTTGAATTATACAACCCAAACAGAAAAAGGATCATGCCTATTGAACAAAGGCTGCAGCCTGCCTCGTGGAAAAGTATAATTTTATTTATTTACTGTATTATGTAAAATCGTTAACCTCTAACAATTTATTCATAAATTCCAAAGAATCAACATAAATTGTGATTAAAGATTTTGATCTAACTTTAAGGTGGTTCAAGTACAATAAATGAAATGGGGTACATCAGAGGTGATATGGAGGATTACAATAATTGGGCCAAACTGGTAAATTCTGAATGGAGTTATGATAACATTTTAGCTGATTTTAAGAATTCCAAGGACAACAAAAACCTACAGGTATGGGATTGTCAGAATAATTTACACAGTTACTTCGAAATAGGATACAATATTAAAGATTCAACATTTTTTTGATTTTTTCAGATTGTTGAACAGAACCCAGGCCATCACGCCACCGAAGAATATCTCACACTATCAAACTATCCATTTCTCTCTCCATTAGGAAAAATATTGAAAGAAGCTTTCAACGAACTCGGATATCTAACCAGAGATGTAAATGTCAAAAATTAATTATTATTTACATATTAGAAAACTTCTCTCTTCGCCATAACTACCTTAGTAATGCCAGTTTTTGTAGACGTATGTTCAATACCAGCAGTTTTTTTCTGCAAAGGATCTACGAAAATTCTGGTTACGTAGATCTCATTCTTGACAATTAGGTTGGGCCTTGTACCTCTAATTGGACGAATAAATACTGCATTAGTACTTTTCAGAACTCCTTTGTTTATAGTCATTTGGTTATATTACACCAAATGGCCATCAACAAAGGAGATCGTAAAAGTACCAAAGCAGCATTTATTCTTCCGATTATAGGAATAAGGCCCAACTTATTTGTCAAGAATGAGTTCTGCGTAACCAGAATTTTGATAGATCCGTTGTCGAAAAAAAGCAGGTACTATAAACTCACGAATGTTACTGATGCTCTGGGTATGGGACCAACTGAGAGACTTAAAAAAATGGAATCAAAGTCATTCAGAACTTATCGGTTGGACTTATTATTCATGATTATTTAGCTACTGATGCAGTGCATAGAATAATATATAATCCTACCTCGGATCATAATATTGACGAATGTAATGAAAAAGTATGAAACTTTAGATATTATGCAGAAACGCAAGAAGCAATGCTTTCCACGCTGCCCCGAATATTTCTTATGAGTACTTTTACTCGCACAGAGTATGAAAAAAACAAGAATGTACCGGATGCACAATTTTCTTCACGTATGTTAAATAAAAATAAATTCACAATTATAACAATAACGCTCACTCCCTAGAGTAGAGGATTTATCAAACTTAATGCTACCGATCCTGTCTGGGGATCGTTAGGGATTTGTTAGGAAAAAAGGAGAAAGTGAATAATGTAAAAGGCCAGGGCTAAAAGTACGGATGGAGCATACCGGAAAATGCGGACTGAGAAAGGGAAGGGGAATCTGTCCGTATATTTGCATCCTAGATCACAACGTACCAAAAATTAGGAAAGTGAAATCATAAATAATATTTAACCCATAATTTATTATGTAGAAATTGTGATGGAGGAATAAGATAGAATATCGGACTGAAAAATAATGAAATGACATTGCATTTTGTAGTAGTTTAATAAGTCATACCAGATTAACAAAAAGGTAAACCAAGAAACATTCTTTCAGTTAATGAACTAAATTTCTATTGCTTGGCTAATTTTCAGCAAGAACAAATTTCATTTTCCTTATATATTCTTTTTCTTGGGTTATAGATAGAATATATTTTTAGATCTTGCATAAGATAATTGTCATAATGCGCCAGCATCCATAGTTATATGGCATCTGATTATGTTATACATATTCATTTCTCTGTTATCTCAACATCTATATAATCCGTTAAATTAATTTCTGAGTAATACATACTTTAAAGTGGATATAATCGTAAATTAAATATAAAATTTATTATCAAATTGAGAATAGCACGGATCGTCGATTAAGTTGAAAAAATTGAAGTGGAATGATCTTATTTTATTTCAGATGTTCTGGTCGAAAACATGCGGTAGATTATTTTTATTAGCAATTGATAGGGGAAACTATTCAAGAGTAGTCACTTTTAAAATCAGGTTATTTTGAATTTATTGGAATATACAGAAAAACTTGGTCTTAGATCTTCAACCACAATATTTAGCACAATATTTAACACAACTGGAATAAATGTTATCGATATATGAATAAGAATACATTTGAGAGATAAGAAAACTTATTTTGAGCATTATAACCAAGGACATGACTTTTATATTGAAATATTGAACTGTTAGCTGTACTTTTCATCAATAATATAGGTTTATTTGAAATTCAATATGTGATATTTTTCATTTATGTATAAATAGGTTTGCTTTCGTTCCTAATTTTCCCAGCAGAAGCGATGAGCTATTTGAAAATCGAGGAAGGTTAGGAAACGTATCTTGAGATTTTTTCTTGAAACATTAAAGCCAACTAAATAATAAATTTTTTTGACATTTTTTCGACAAAAGTAGTTGAATAAATAGTTAAGTTATCCTTAAGCGGAAATTACTATTCCTAATAATGTATTAGAAATTATATAAAATGATTGGAAATTTTTGTCTGACCTACTTTAGCCTAGTTTGCCCTACCTCGATAATTACCGTTTTTATTATTATTGTGTCTGCAATATTTAGAATATATGGTGTATGAAAAATAGTGACTATTTTTTGTTTTTGAAAATGTTTAAAAGTAAGTTTTATGAATTCAATGTTATCAAAGTGTTAGCGAAGCTTGTTTAAATTTAGTATTTTCACGAGTTGAATGAGAATAATGACTCAAAGTCCGAGATACGTTCAAGAATTTTCGACACATGATCACTTCAATGACCCGTAAAAACCTTTGATTTGGTTTTGATAAAAAAAAGTTTTCGAATAGTTTCAATGTGTTATGGAATGTTTACGGGTTATTCTCGTAGTTTTCACCGTATATATGGGCCAATTCTGAATAGATTTCAATTTTGGTTTCCGAAATGCGAGTGAATTGAAGTTCTGAATGATGTGATAATTGTTATCAGTTTTCATAGATATATTTACTAGGATGTACTTTATAAAGTTGTCTTTTCAAACATTTTTTCAACCAAATAAATTTTGGGATTTTTTTAACATTCTGATGGATTTTTTTCAAGTAGCAGTCAAAACGTTTTTCTTTTGTTAACCAGTCCTTTACTAGCGCCCATTTTTATTTGTCTAGTACTGCAATTGAAAGAGAATTTTTCTAATTTACATAATTTATGATGAAAGGTATTAGATTCATGTGAATTAGAACCTATCCAATTTTCGTTAATTCTTGATGTTTTGAGACTCCCTGTGTCCAAAAAAAAAAACGATTTGTATGTATGTTGGTAAGTCTGTTTGTCTCAAGACTGATCCTCTACCGCCAATGTTTGGTTTTATCTATGCAAAATAGGAATGGGAAAATTGAAAATGCAACTTTTTGCATAACCAGTCTAGATACGATAAATAGTTCAGGAGCAAAACTATTATTTTGAGGAAGGTCTACAAAATTTTTGATTTTTGACAGGAAAAATGCAATTAAAAATTCAAATTTATAGTCAAAAACGAAAATTACGATGAAAAGTCCAACACAAAAGTTTCTCGCTTAAAAAAACCTACAAAAATTCCATCAACCATTTTCTGATAACACCCATTGTTTGGCCGTGAAATTAGAATTTGTACACTCTTATCAAGTATGAATGAAAGACTTTTTGTGCTATAATTATTATAGAAAATGTCATCACTTGAAAATCTGATAGTCCCACTTTTGATAGGACGTAAGCACATTTGAAAGCAAAAGACCACACGCACTTGGATAGAAACGAATTTACTACAAAATAAAGCTGAAGGTTTTTAATATTGCTATTCAACCATTTTTATCAAATAATTGTTTAAATGTGGCCAAAAGTAATATTAACATTACAAAAAATGCTAAATCTGGTATGCTTACTAAGAAATAATATATTTCTGTAAGATAAACAGAACTTATTCAGAAATAATGAAGCACTATCAATTTAAAAATATATCTACAAATAATACAGCGAAAACATATAAAATCAGTTCGAAAAAAAAGGTTACTATGATCTTTTTAGAAATTGGTACCCTATGACCTCTCAATTTTAAACCCGCAAAAAATCTTTTGCGTTTTTGCGGTGTTTTGAGTTATTTTCATGATTTTATTCAATTAACCCTTGAAATTTTTTTCAAAAAATAGCTACATTATCATTAAATAGCTTTTTGGACAAGTTCTGACAATTCTGCTCCGCTGCATCGTAAAAGACGCTTCTCGTGACTTTGATTTAAACATGCTCTATTATGTTCGCTACTTATGTCAATTTATGGGAAGCTGAAGATGAGAGATAAAAAACTTAACACGAGCGACGACTCTTGTATTTTTAGATTCAAAGAAACTTCTATTGAACGACTACTAGTTTTGTATGATTACTCAGATATCAGGTAATATTTATCGTTCCTTGGTTCAGATTTACAGATGAAACTTAAGTTTAGATAACGTAATGCTGCCTGAGTATAAGTTAATGTTATTAAGTGAAAATTTATCACACGAAATTTTTTAATTTATTTGTTAGGCTTGTTCACCTACCATAACTAATATCTGTCCTTGTAGAGCGGATAAATTATGGCACATTCTAATAAATATAAAATAATAACCGTAATTTTGTGCATGCCTATTCTAATCTCCACAGTACCTTTATAAATTCAGTAAAAAAATAATTTCTCTAATTACTAACATACTAGGGTACAGGCATCAACTAGAGTTTATTTTAAACGAATCTGTCCCTGCGAGATATTTTATTCTTAAATAAAGAATAAATTAAGTGAATTTCTAATTGTTCCGTTACTCATTTAATTTAATTGATATTTTATTTTATTTTCAAAATATTAGAACGTATGATCCTCTACTTGTGACCTGATTTAAGGATGCTGCCCTCACTTCTGCCATTCATACCGAAGTCGTGTGCTGAAAACTACTGCACCTGTCTGACGACAATACTTACTTCACTCCTATGGGTTTTTTCGCCTGAGGATGAAAAATTTAATAAGGTAACATATTTATCAAGAGAAGCAGTTTATATTTAGTGGCGGATAATTTGTAAAATATCATCCATCTTATTGCATAATGTTCTAAGCCATACCATTTTCAAAAATGACTTTTCTTGCGTAACATATTTCATCACGCCGCGCAACGATTATCGGCCTGATTTACTTAAAAGGTCAGTCCCAGCAGGTTAGCACTCTTTTCAAAAGCATACGGTTGCGAGCCACATGCGAAAAAAGTTCGTATCCAAATTAAAAAAAAAAATGTACGACGTAATCCACATAACCCCGTCAAGTGAGAGTGTAAACAGAAACTGAAAGTTAGTGAAATATAGAAACTGCTGCATAAATGGAAATTATCGACAGTGAATGTCGGTAGCATTGAGAATTATTTCTGCTTCTTCCATGTATTACGCATAATATTACAAGTCAGAAAAATTACGTCATTACCTATATTTAAAATAATCTTTTTCCTGTAACGTTTCATTTTTGTGGCTAACAACTTTATGCAACTAGTAGACGATATGTATACAATTATATAATTTGTTAAAAATTTAAGTTGCTAGTCAAATTTGAGAGAATAAATTTATACTTTTTTCAAAGCTAACGAAGACTGAAGCAAAAGATTACGACTTCATCGTGGTAGGAGCTGGATCTGCTGGATGTGTTGTAGCGAATAGACTCTCAGAAAAGAAGGAGTGGAGTGTAAATATATCACAATTTTAAAATGTTTCAATTGAAATTTTTGAATGTGAAACATTTAAAAGTACTTTTTTTATACCAGGTACTGTTACTCGAAGCAGGAGGAGAGGAACCAGTTTCTGCTGACATTCCTGGTTTTGTCACTCAACTTCCAAGAACTGTGATTGATTGGAATTATACAGCTCAAGCAGAAGAAGGAACATGCTCCAACAAAGGCTGCAGATTAGTTCGTGGAAAGGTATAATTATAAATTTGAAATACATAGATTAAAACTGTTGACCTCTAATAACTTACAATTCAAGGGCAACACTGCATACGGGCGTAATTGCCACAACCCGAATTTTACAGGTACAAAAAAGACTATTTAACTTTCACGAAATTATATTCAAACTTTATCGAACTGTGAAACGAATGGAAAGGCGCGTTCCAAAAAACTTATATTTTGATAAATAATAATCAGTTGCATAACTTTTTTGGTTTTGAATGAAAGAACAAAAAACAAGGAAGTACGTTCAAGCTATTAGTTGGCATTATAGAATCGCGAAAAGATTGTTTAAACAAATAACCATATGCGAAAATGCCCTTGTCAAAGATCGACGCATCCCAAAAAACTTCAATTTTGACACAAAAAAAGTTGCGTAACAATTTTAGTTTTGAATTTAAAAAAAAGAAGTGAAAAAGTAATTTCGAACTATAACTCAACTTAAAATATGGACTACACAAAGAGTTGTATAACTTTTTAATTTTTTGAATAACAAAACAAGAAAGTACTTCTGAGCTATCACTTAGCTCTATTGAATCGTAAAGACGAAAAGGTTTTGAACCACTTTTAAATCGAACTAGACCATAATCTCCTACAGAAACATGAGTTAGGTTAAAAAAATTAGTTTCTGCCATTAAAACGCATTTCCAAAATCTGGCACTCACACTCGTATGCAGTGTCGCCCTCCAATTCATAACAGCTCGAGAATCAATAGAAATTGTGATTTAACTTTAAGGTAATGGGTGGTTCAAGTACACTGAATTGGATGATGTACATCAGAGGTGATAGAGAGGATTACAATAGTTGGGCCAGAATGGGAAATACTGGATGGAGCTATGAAGAAATTTTACCTTATTTTAAGAAGTCAGAGGACAACAAAGACCCAGAGGTATGTAAATTACTAAATGATTTGCAAAATTACTTTCACATGGGATGAAATATTAAAGATTCCATATTTCAGATCGTTGAACAGAACCCGGGCTATCATGAAACTGGGGGGTATCTCACAGTATCAAAATATCCTTATCAACATCCATCAGGGAAAAAAATTGAAGAAGCTTTTAACGAACTTGGATATGCAACTATAGATGCAAATGCTGAAAGTCAATTAGGAGTAAATAAACCACAAGTAACTATAGACAATGGGGTTCGTAAAAGTACCAATGCAGCATTTATTCGTCCAATTAGAGGGGAAAGGCCCAACTTGATTGTCAAGAATGAGATCCACGTAACCAGAATTTTGATAGATCCTGTCACGAAGAAAGCTACTGGTGTTGAATATAAATCTACACGCACTGGCATTACTCATGTAGTCATGGCGAAGAAAGAAGTAATTGTATCAGCAGGTGCAATAAACTCACCTAAGCTACTTATGGTTTCGGGTGTGGGACCATCTGAGGAACTTGAAAAACATGGAATCAAAGTCATTCAGAACTTACCAGTCGGGCATAACCTTCAAAATCATTTTACTATTACTGGTCTGTCTGGAATAATGAAAAATTTCACTTCACATCATAATGTTGATGAATGTGATGAAAAAGTAGGAAACTTTAATTATTATGCAAAAACGCAAAGAGGAACTTTCTCCGCACCAGCCCTATTATATCTTGTTACTAATGTTCGCACAGAGTATGAAAAAAATAAAAAAGTCCCCGATACACAATTGGTTTCAACGCTATTAGGTGAAAGTAAATTCACAATCCAGACAGTATTGCTCACTCCCAAAAGTAGAGGAATAATCAAGCTTAATGCTGCTGACCCAGTCGGGGGGTCACCTTTAATATATCCTGGCTATTTAACTGCTGAACCGGATCTAAAACGTATGATTCAGGGTATTCGAATGGGGCTTAGTGTATTTAATACTACGACCATGAAAAAGTATAATTTCAAACTTGATGATACGCCTATGCCTCCTTGCGATAAAATTAAATTCAACTCAGATGAATATTGGATTTGTGTGGTCAAACAATTAGGTACTCCGTATGAGCATTTCGTTGGAACATGCAAAATGGGTCCTGAAGAGGATCCTGAAGCAGTTGTTGACCCAAGATTACGAGTTTATGGAATTAAAGGATTGAGAGTTATCGATGCGTCTGTCATGCCATTTGTTCCGAGGGGAAATACGAACGCGCCAACTATTATGATCGCTGAAAAAGCTAGTGACATGATTAAAGAAGATTGGTTATGCAAACAGTAAAATGAAGGAACATCGAATTTTAAAGTAATAAAATTACATGCATTAAATTATGTAGCACGCAAAGTGGCTAACGTAATTATATTCTCTGCTTTAATATTTATTGAAACAATAAAAATTCACATTATCTGTATTTTTTATTGCTATATTAATATACTACTTATGTCAGAGGAATAACAGAACATTATTGATTAGAACTTGTTACATATAAGGTAATTTTAAAAATGCGTGAGTATTCATGGTTATCTCGCATCTGATAGCATAATAATCTCAACATTTGTATATGATTAATCGAAAGTATACTCTTTCAGATTTCATACTCTTTCAGAACTTCCCAGAGTTTAATTCTATCCACTATATCGAAGGCTTTCGCCAGATCAACAAATGACAACATTTTTTTGTAAACTAAGTATTGTTAATACTGGTTGAATGATGATAGATTTATTGAGGCCTTTACCAGTGCCTTGATGTTAAATTTCTATAGCAGATGATTATGTCTATTAGCTTTGCTGATAAGTAGGGTCCTACTACAAAATTTAACATCGAAGCACTAGTAAAGGCTTCAAAAAATGTATTAGAATTTTCGTGAGTATTTTGCCTACGGTTGATGATTAGCAAAAAAAATAGGTCCTCGAATAGTTCATTGGGATTTTGACAACATGTAAAAGGATAAATGCAATATAATAATAAAAGCGCATATTCTGGCCCTTTAGTTGAATCGCATTTGTGTGTTACTAAGATTTTAACCCTCCAAAGTGTACTCTATAGAATTATACAGGTTTCATTTGAGAAAAAACTTGAATTTAGTCAAACGGATCAAATTGTCAGAAGAAATTTTGTATTGTACGAAACCTGTATACTTTGATAAACGGTCGAAAAGAAGATGGTCTCGATTCCGTCAAATTTTTTGACAACAAACACTGGCATCGGCTGGATTTTCGATGTTTGAATATAATTCTTACACTAATTTCGCTTTTATCTCTCTATATTATAAAACTATCACATCTCCGAGGCAAGGAGGATCAAGCACCTTTGTATTACATACAATTTTGTAGAATTAACAATTAATCATGACTAAAAAATTAACGACCAAAATCGTCATTTCTATAGTGGTCTAGGAATAATGTGTATACTAACCGTATGAGAATGCATGCTTTACTTCAAAGACGCATTTCTGTGCAGAAACTAAATATACGACTGTCAAAAAGCAACTGTATAAAAGTTTTAAAAATTTAGCGTCATAATCGTAATTTGCGAAATTTCGCAAATGTTACGTGACTGCTGAGAAATCATAAAAAATGTTCATTCGTGGAATGGAAATTTAAGGGAAGCTAAAGATAAGAGATCAAAAATGAACACGAGCGACGACTCGTATTTTTAGATTCAAAGAAATTTCTATTGTACGACTACAAATTTTGTATGATTACTCAGCTACCAGGTAATATTCATTGTTTCTTGGTTCAGATTCACAGATGAAACTTAAGTTTGGAACGTTTATGTGAAACGAGATATATAAAATTTTTTACCTAAAATGCAAAGCATGAATTTTTATAGCGCTGGATGCTAAATATTTTTTTTTAAAAGTTTCATATCTCTGGCTGCTAGAAACTGCTGTTTTCAATACATAAGTTTTAAAATACGAACAAAAATTCTGAAATGTCTTTAAGATTCTCAACTTTAATGGGAGGTGTGAATTTTGTAGATTTTAATGGTAAATAATTGGAAGCAAAGTCCTGAAAGCTAGAAATAAATGAAAGCTAACATAGAAAAATCAAGATATCTGCGGGATATGGAAAAGATTAAGAAGACTTGAAACACCCCCAATAAAGTAAAAAATAAATCAAATTTAAAAAAACTTATAAACTCTGCAGATAATAATTTTTTCAAACCTATTTTTCTTGCGTGCACAAAATCATTATAAAAAATCATTGCATAAATCATAAGCTAATTTTTATACAGTCATATTTGAAGGTTCACTATTTCTTCTTGTCCATTTGAAGCAAGTTAAGCTTAATAAATGAAAAATAAAAAAAATTCAAGTTTTTAAAAAGTTATAATTTAATTGATTTCTCGGTCATAGCAAAAAAAAATGTCGCACGAATAAAGTCTCAGATATATAGATAACTTCCACTTCGAAACTGTACAATTTTAACTTTTTTTGATTTACAGGTTGTCTAATTTCGAAGGTTTTGATTTCGACTAAATTATTAAATTATGAATTTTTAATTCAAAAGTGTTTAATTTCAGACGCTTCAACGTGAAATACTCGCCACTATTAGGGCTTTCAATTTTGCATAAGTTACAATTTTGAATGCCTCAAATTTATAAAACTTTACGATTTTGAATGTTTTTATCTAAAATTATTCAATTGTGAATTCTTTCATTGTAAAATTGTTCAATTTTGAACGACCTAAATTTGAAATGATGAAGTTTTAATGTTTTTGGTATTTTATTTGAAAACACATACTTTTGCAAAAATATTTTGAGAACATTTCAAAATATTGTGGTTCATATTATGCACTCTTAACACACTTTACTTGTCTTGTGCCTGAAGCAGAAAACATTTCGAATTTATGAAAAAGCACTGTGACATATTGTTGTGCTCTAAGGTTGTATTTTCCAAAAAATTTGATAACCATGCTGAACTTTCAAAATGTTAGAAAACATAACTTTTTGAATTTTTATCCAAATTAAAAATGGCATGGTAATTTGAATGTCTTTTTGTCATGTACCAGAAATTTTGATTAAAATTTCTAACAGTTTTTAAAAACTTTTGTTTTAAATATTGAAAATACTCTAAGTTTTTGAATTTTTGTCTAATCGAAAAATTCTATTGAAATAAGTTGGAAATATATTTGATATCTGGTAAAAATTTTGATTAAAATTTCTGAATCTTTAAAAAAAATATATAATTATTTCTATTTTTCAAAATTTTCAAAATATTGAAAATCATATAACTTTCTAAATTTTTATCAAAATTAAAAGTACCATTAGGATAATTCGCAAGTAAATATGTCATGTACTAGGAACTTTGACAACAAATTTAAAAATTCTTGAAAAAAATACTTTTTAATTTTCTTAATTTTAAAAATGCTCTAATTTTTTTTATTTTGGCGGAAATATCTGGTTACGAACTTGACCTTCCTTTTGGGACCCTCAAAAAGTTTATAAAAGGCTGACTCAATTGGTCACTGTCTATCAGGCTGTCCTAAAAAAACACTATGTCTTTTAAAATTACTTTTTTTGTTAAAATAATTTTAATCCGAGGTCCTGGGGCCTTAAACTGTCTCCAAATGTATAAAATGATCAATTATGTTATTTTTCCTAGATATAAGTATTGTCTAGGAAAAATAGTTGGCCCCAGAAAGACGGTGCATCATAAAAAAAGAACATTGAGTTTTTTTAGGACACATTACTGCCCATCCCTAATAATTATAATTTTACAATTAAATATTTTAGATATCTTACTTTTTTATTTCATTTCTTGATATTTCCCAGACTTTTTTTGGCTTATTAGTGCTAGTTTATTGGAACCATATGGAACGGAAATACATATATAGAAGTAATGTCAAAATGTTTTTAGTAGTTTTATTTGCTTACGTGTCTGTATGTACACTAAGAAAATTTGAGTTTCAATAAGTTTGATTCTCTCATTTTTGTGAAAGAATCAGAACTAAGTTGGGTTAATGACGACCATACAGCATTACGATTTTGTGAATTCCAGCGTTGCTTTGACTGGTGAATCTCAGAGTGACATCTTGAAATCCTGGTCCATGTTTGATTATTTCAAAACGCACTCCAGGAGTTATAGGAGGTAATGCAGGATCTGTTACTCTAACCTCAGTAATGATTGCATGTCCAAGGGTGCGGAAAGTAATATCACGTACAATTCTGAATCCAAATGGACGGGCCGGTATATTTACAGTCTCTCCCAAAGCTATGAAGTCGTTTGGCATTCTTTGTCCTAGTTTCGGTACTATGATTTCCTCAGGTACTATTTTGCTGCTGGCAGCTGATGAAGTTGCAACCAATTTTATAACAAATAATAATGCGAAAATCCTCTTATTCGGCGACATCTTTCAGAATTAACTTTTAAAACCAACCGTTTTTGATAGTCAAGAAGAAGTTATAGTAATATGATGGTTATGGCGACTTTGTATTGAGGATACTAAAGACGTGGCTTATCATCATTTTCTGGCTACGGCTTTGCTTATCATAGTGCAAACAGAGTTGATAAGACTTGGGCAAGTTTCATGTACGAAAATAATCATCGTATTCAGACAAATTTACATTTGAATTCGCAAAACCTCTTGGAGATGAAATATGTGGGTTTTTAGAAAAAATTCGCTTTCTCATTACGAATACAATAATATGAAATATCATTTTTCATAAAGAATGTAGATAGAGCATTTCTTGAAAAAGACGGCGGAATTTGATAAATTGTAGATACCTAAAGTATATTTATTATTTTCTATTAAGTATGACCTATATGACCCTTGTGAAAAAAATTCTGTTCAACTGCTAGCATACTAGGGTACGGCAATTAATTAAGGTTTTACAAAATCTGGTCCTGGGAGACATTTCATTCTCAAATTAAGGATGAGGTAAAATTGAAAAAAAGATTACGACTTTATCGTGATAGGAGCTGGCTCTGCTGAATGTGTTGTAGCGAATAGACACACAGAAAAAAGGGGTGGAATGTAAATATATAGCAATTTTGAAATATTTTAATTCAAATATTTTAATGTAAAATAATTGAATTTGTATATTTTTCATTCGGTTTTTCTGCTTGAAGCGGAAGAAGAGGAAGCAATTACTGCTGATATTTTTGGTTTTCTATCCAAGTTTCAAGAACGACAATTGATTACAATTTCATATTTCAAGCATAAGAACGAACATGCGTGAACGAAGGCTACAGATTGGCTCGTGAAAAAGTATAATTTGAAATCTGTAGTGCCCGTACTAAATTTCTTCACCTCTAATAATTTACCATTTATAAATTCTCAAGATTTAAGACTCATGTGGGGGGTGATCGAAGCTAGAAAACTCACCTGAAAAAAAATCAATTCCGAATGCTGGCGCAAAGAATGATTATCGGAGGGCAATTTTTTTCCTCTTGGTAACTCAGATCCACATTTTAGGCAGAAAGTCCCTGCGGATTGTCAACACTTCCTATAAATATGTAAAATTTATAAAATACTGCATCTTCAAAGTAGCCGAAAAAAAGTAAGAAGACACTATGTCAACAGCGCCGCCTGGTCCCACTATTGATCTCTAAAATCGATTTAAATTGACTTCTGGCTGTAATAAATTATTAAAGACCATAACAAATCTATCTTTCAAAAAAATATTATTTAATAGAAACGCTAAAAGAAGGAAACATGCAGTCGGTGTAAAATAATGACTCAAAAAATTCCGAAGTAAAATTTTACAAATACCACCTTGACTTTTCGATGGAGTTTTCTGACTGAGGGTTGATATTATAACATCACCCTAAAAACGCTCCTCAATTAAAAACTTTCCGAATTCACCTGAAAAAAACTCCGTGAGTGTTTGTCAATCGTATAAATGGGAACTTAACAAATTTTGAAAAATACTAGAAGTTTATAACCTTGTGATTTCTTGAGCTGGTCTCTCGAATAACTGTTGTTGTTCTCACATCCCCTTGAACATCCCCTTGAAACCCCACGCAGTAAGATTTGTTTCTATAAAAGTGGAAGTTATTGCCTCTCTGATTCAGTGAATATTTTCCATTCTTATACTTTGAAAAAATGACACCAGCTCGGAAAAGTCGATTTTGTTGCTCCCATGATTTTTTGAGATGGTCCTTAGAAACGAATCTCACTCCATGGGTTTTCAAGGGGATATTCAAGGAGATATTCAAGGGGATGTGAGAACAACAACAGTTATCCGAGAGACCCGCTCAAAAAATCATAAGCGTATAAACTTCTAGTATTTTTCAAAATTCATGTTATAATATCAACCCTCAGTCAGCAAACTCCCTCGAAAAGTCAGGGGGGTATTTGTGCAATTTTACTTCGGAATTTGTTGAGTCATTATTTTACATTCAATGTATTTTCCCTTCTTTTAGCGTTTTTATAACATAATATTATTTAATAAAAACATTTGTCATGGTTTTCAATAATTTATTACAACTTTATTAAAATTATCACTCCTATGTCTGTTGGAATAATTTTTCTATTTTGAATATTGCGCTAGAAGACAATTTAAATTGATTTTAGAGATCAGGAGTGAGACCAGGCGGCGCTGTTGACATAGCTTCTGTTTACTTTTCTTCGGCTACTTTGGAGATGCAGTATTTTATCAGTTGGACATATTTATCGCAAATATTGACGATTCGCAGGGACTTTCCATCTCAAATGTGGATTTGAGCTTCCAAGAGGAAAAAAAATTGCCCACCGATAATCATTCGTTGCGCCAGCATTTGGAATTGATTTTTTTAGGTGAGTTCTCTAAGTCCGATTACACCCTTCATGAGTATTTAAATTGCTGAATGATTTAACAAATTACTTTCATATGGCATCAAAAACCTAAGATCAAAAATTTTTCAGATCGTTTATCCGTGTATGCCTCCATCAGTAAATAAACTGGAAGAAAACGAGTTCGGGTATCCGGCCAGAAATATAAATGCCGAAAGTCATTAAGGACTAACTAATCCACATGTAACTATGGGCAATGGAGTTTGTGAAAGTACCAATAGAGCATTTATTTATCTAGTTAGAGGCACAAGGCCCGACTCGATTGTTAAGAATGAGATCTATGTAACCAGCATTTAATAGATCCGGTCACATGCACTGTCATTATTCAGGTAGTTATGGCCAAGAAAAAAGTAATTGAGGCACTGAGAATGACAAATATTTAGGTAAAGCTCACTTTTTTCCAAAATCGTTTTTTTGCAGTTTCAAGTACTTCAGGTTAAGATCTAAAAATACCTTTGCTTCGTACCTTCTGGTAAAAAGTTTAGAATATTATTTCTTTGTAAGTGAATCCTAATTTTTGAAACATAGTGCTTGATTTTTTTACAGAAGGCGACCAGATAAGATGTAACGTGGAAATATAGATGAAAATGATAGGTGTCAGTTATGTAAAAAAGGACTCATCAAATCCTCCAGGAGGGCAGTGTCATTTAAATACAGACTTATCGTTGAAGGCATTGAATATTGGGTCTGTCAAAAACCTTTTGCTGAATTTCATGGAGTCAAGAAGGGTAGAATTTACTACCCCAATAACCACAAAAAAATACCACGACACCCCTGCGATAGATGTGACGTGGGACGTGTGAAGGCAACAAGAAAGCAAAGAAGAGCCTGTTAGCCTGATCAATCGGATTAAACAACATATTCGATCTTTTTTGTGCAAGTTTCAGATTATACCCGAAAGAAAACTAAAAAAAAAGTTTTTAATCTGCGGATCCAAACACGCATAAAATGCATCAGCTTCATTTAGAAAAATATGAGGCTGATGTTTTCAGAAAATGAAAGATAGTATTGCAGTCAAGCCTGTGACTTCCTATGAATCTTATTTGTATTTTTTAAATACGAAATGTAATCTATTGTTTTGAAAACCTAGTACTGACTTTTGTTCTGAGTGTGACAAACTTAAAATTTTCGCATAAAGATTCAGAGGAAAATCTGCGCCTAGAGGAAGAACATGCTGCTCATTTAAATGATGCTAATGCATTTGATGAGGATTTGAAAAAATACTCTAAACTCCCTAGAGATTACCCGGCGGAAGGTGGAAACGATCTGTTTTGATTATTAACAAAATTTTCCTGTTTCACAGCTAACTGTCGGAGACATGTATTATAGTAGGAAAATTTGGATTCACAACTTCTGCGTTTATTCCGGGACGACTAATGAAAGTTACATGTACAATTTCACATGTATGATAGACAAACTGCGGAAAAATACTCATGTGATGTCACATATCGTTGTTGAATCTGTTTCTTGATGATTTGCATCCGTTAGTAAAAACGCTTTATATTTTTAGTGGTAATTGCCCAAGACAGAATAAAAATTCTGTCGTTCTACATTTTTTGGCTGCTTTTGCAAGCAAACATGAAATAACGATTATTTATCTATTTCCAGAGCGTGGCCTCTTTTTTGCCTTGCGACAGGAAATTTGCTTTAATTAAATAAGAGATGAGAAAGATCTTGCAGCTTCACGTATCAAACGAATGGTATATTCTATTTCTGAATTTGTCAAGAGCATTCAAAGTTATTCGCATTACACAATATATAATTGAAGATTATAAAGAGTACATAAAGCCATTTCTTAAGCAAACTTTGCGAAACAAAGATAGTGTATTCACTATCTCTAAATATTAGACATTCAAATATTCGGGCTCACCATTCTTTATTTATTACTGTCGATTTTCATCTCATCCATACGCCTAACGTTCATTATCGCTCTCGTAATCTTATTTTGATTACTAGTTTCGTTCTATTTATTGCTTTTTTATTGTTCGATATTTTCATGTGTATTTATGCGTCGTAATTTTACCTATAAATTTTTCCTTCACGATTTTCGCCAATCTTCTCAATATTTCAAACTGAACGATTTTACTTTTGTATTTTCTCAGTGATCAAATTATACCATCAGTATTCTTATTTTCAATTTGGCATATTGACTGATCAAGTTTAGGCATTTTCTTACTGAACAAAGAAGTTTGATAAATGCCTAATAGTTTTAAAGTTTTAAGGAACGTTTATGGGTTATTTTTCTTGTTCATACCAAGTAAAGAAAGTTTCTCATAATGTAATAATTTTTTTATTAGTTTTTCATACATATATGTACTCGATGTACTTTATTTTGTGTTTGAATCATTATTTTGCTTGGAATGCATTATTGTCAAAATTGATAACTAATTTGGGCAGGTTCAATGAGTCAAATAGGTTTAGAAAAAGTCTTGAATACGTGCTTAGATACTGCTATCATTCAATTTTCAAATCAAGTACAGTGAACACATAACTGTGACTTAACTTCTTCTTAAAACCTTGATTACATTATTTTGCGCTTAACAAAATATTGATATTATAAGACTCAATTTATATGGAGGATAATTCTAGATGATAATAATACAATTATATTTGTTGAAGATAGTTTAATTTGCAAACCGACCTTGACAGAATAACTTTACGCATTTTTTAAAGGAATTGAAGATCGAACCAAAAGATATTATCACTGATAAGAGATTGTAATGCTTTCACGATAATTCATTATAATAAAAGGAGGTATTTCGGGTTTCAATCGTGTGCAAAACTACGAATTTTGCCAACGTTTCGTGAACATTGCAGTTCACTTCTTCAGGGCTATTTTCAACCAATTAATAAAATTTGCAACCGTGAAAGTTGAATTATCGGCGCGAAATGTAATTGTTGATATTTAAACCAAAAAATATATTGATTTTAAATAAAAAATAGTTGTAGTAATTCAAAAAAGACGAATTTTCAACAAAACAGTTGATTTTTTAACCAAAACGACAATTAAAGTATCAACCCTAAAATATATTTTTTCAACAATCAGTAATATTATTTTTATTATTAAAATTATACGTTTCATTACAAATAAAAATATGTGATGATTTTTTTTGAATTAAAAATTACCTACGGTGTCGCAATGAGTCAAAAATGTTTTATTTTGAGAATTTAAAAAAATTTACCTGTGGGTACGAAAATAATTTTTTTTTATGTACTGTATTTGGTATTAAATTTGAATGAAGAATTAGAATTAAAAAATATAACTTTTATTTGATTTAGAATATTTTGAAAATGAACGAAAATTTTGTTAATTGTCAAAATTCTTGACCTCATTGCGCCACCGTAGGACCATTTTTTTTATTTCAAAAAGTAATGAGGGATATTTATTTGTAATTAAACGCAATAACTTTTCAGCGCTTGCAGTTTTCGATTTTCAATGAATAGAAAGTTTGATAGTTTATGGACTAAAGAATAATAGTTTAAAAAAACATCGAAGCTCATTTTTAATACTTTTAAAACATTAGGCTAGAAAACTGGAGGTTTTTCATAGAAAATAATGTTAATTTTCCACTGCAGGTTTCATCACACCCTGGAATTTCCCTCAAGCGATGATAGCTCGAAAAGCTGGACCAGCCTTGGCAGCTGGTTGCACTTGTGTCATCAAACCATCAGGAGACACTCCTTTCTCGGCTCTGGCGATGGCAGAATTGGCTGAAAAAGCTGGTTTCCCACCTGGAACCATCAACGTGATAACCTCGAGCGTCACAAACTCCGTAGAAGTCGGCAAAGAAATCTGCAGCAATCCGAAAGTCCGTATTCTCTCATTCACTGGGTCGACTCAGGTCGGAAAATTGTTGTACAAGCAATGTGCCTCGACGATGAAACGTTTGAGTCTCGAATTAGGTGGGAATGCACCTTACATCGTTTTCAATTCCGCTGATCTTGACTTGGCGGTCGCTGGAGCGATGGCTAGTAAATTCCGAAACACTGGACAAACTTGCGTCTCGTCCAATCGATTTTTCGTCCAGGAAGGAGTATTCGACAAATTCATGGAGAAATTCTTGGAGAGGATCAATTTCGAAATCAAATTGGGGGATGGACTCAAGGAGGGAGTAACTAACGGGCCTCTGATTAACGAAAATCAGTTGCAGATTGTGAGAGCTCTTGTGGAAGATGCTGTTAAGAAAGGAGCGACGCTCCACTGCGGTGGGAAAGTTCTTGAAAATTTGGGACCTCTTTTTTATGCTCCTACGTTATTGACAGACGTTACGAAGGAGATGGATATTTACAAGAGGGAAATCTTCGGACCGGTTGCTGTTATTCATAAATTTAAGAATGAAGATGATGCTTTGAGGGAAGCGAATGATGTCAATGTTGGACTTGCTGGGTATTTTTATTCGAAGGATATTTCCCAGGTCTTCAGGGTGGCGAGGAAAATGGAAGTTGGCATGGTTGGAGTTAATGAAGGTTTAATTTCTTGTGCTGAAGCTGCTTTTGGAGGCATTAAAGAATCTGGCTTGGGAAGAGAAGGTTCCAGTCACGGAATGGAAGAATACTTTGATATCAAGTACGTTTGTATTGGAAACGTCGAGCACTGAATTCAAAACTTTTTGTTCTATTTTTTAGCATTTTTTTTTAAACTTAGCAGGACTTATTCTCAGGCGAAATTGTTTAAACAAATTTATTATTGATCTGATAAATTAAGTGGTGCAGTACAGAACTAGATAATCAACATTTTTTTCGAAAATAGGTTTTTTGCATACAAAATTCTTAAAAAGTCAAATATATTTTGTGTTAAAAAGATTTTTTTAAACGATCTTTTTTAATATAGTAATAAAAAGATTGGTGACTCAAAACTAACCTCTTACATTTTTTTAAACCTTCTGAACTTTTCATAACAATTTTTGAATGCATAATTTTTCACTTTTTTCAGCACCAAATAACCAATCAAATTCCAATCTAAAGTCTTAAATCTTCATCTTCAACAAAAAGCCACTTTTATACCGTTTTTTTTTTAACTTTTTGTCTCCACATATCTCGGGAGCGAGTTTTTATTATTATTCTTTTAATTGAAAAATTGATCTTTAGTCGCTATCCAAGGACGATTTTCAAAACTTCAGCTCGAAAGTAAACTTTTGTTGTATCTTTGAATGGCGATTTTGATTTTACAGAATGTTATTTCACTCTCCTGAAAAATTCCGATTTTATTGGTTATCTAGGTATGTACTGCAACCCTTCAAATATCGTTGAAATTCGAAAATTCAAATTTCGTAAATTAAAAATTTATTTTTTTTCTACAAATAAATAATCTGAAATAATAAAAGTTTATAGTTTATTCATTAAACAAAGTAAACGTCTGAATCATTCAATTTCACAAGAAAAAATGTAATATTTTAATTACACAGCGAGTTGCTGAATTTTCAAGAAAAAAAGCGAATTTTCAAAAAAAAAAGAGTTGAATTTTTAACCAAAAAAGGATTACCTACATTTTCAGTTTTTAAAATACTGTTCATTGAAAAAAAACGAATTTTCGGAAATACGTAAGTTTTCAAATATAGAAATGAATTTATATCGAAGAAATAAATTAATTTTCAGTTAAAAAAATTTATTTTCAAATAAAAAAAGAAACGAATTTTCAAACTAAGAAACAAATTTTCAAAGATAAATTTTCAGACCAAAATGGAATAGTTAAATTTTCAGATAAAAAAATTAATTACCAAATACAAAAAAAAAAAGAAACGAATTTTCAATAAAATAATTTCATTTTCTACTAAAGAAATAAATTTTCATATAAAAAAGATAAATTTGTAGACAAAAACGAAATAGTTCAATTTAAAGGTACAAAAAATAATTTTCAATAAAAAAAAAAGAATTTTGAACAAAATAGTTTAATTTTCAAACACGGAGAATGATTTTCTACCAAAAAAAGAATTTTCTACAAAATACTTGAATTTTCAACTAAAAAAGATACCTTTTTTCTCCAAAAAGAAATAGTTAAATTTTCAGTTAAAAAAATAATAATTTTCAACAAAAAACATGTTTTCAACGAATAAGTTAAATTTTCAACGAGTTTTCAACAAAATACAAGAATTTCCAACCATATACTTGAATTTTAACTAAAAAAGATAAATTTTTAAGTAAAAAAATAATTATTTTTCATCAAAAAAGTATAATTTTCTACCAAAAAGTATATTTTTCTACCAAAAAAATGAATTGGCAACAATATATATGAATTTTCAAACAAATAGTTGAATTTTCAACTAAAAAAGATAAATTGTTAACCAAAAATGGAATAGTGAAAATTTCAGGTAAAAAAATTAATTTAAAAACAAACGACTTTTCAAAAAATAGTTTAATTTTCAACCAAAAAAATATCGATTTTATATATTATAGTTCAATTTTCAACTAAGTAATTGTATTTTCAACCAAAATCGTGAATTCTCAACAAAAAATGTAGTAGTTGATATTTCAACGAAAAAAAATTTAATTTTCAAATAAAAAAGATCAGTTTTCTACCAACACTAAAATGGTTAAATTTTCAATTAGAAAAATTAATTTTCAACCGAAAAAAAAACGAATTTTCAACAATATAGTTAAATCTTCAACTAAAGAAAAGAATCTTCAACCAATAAAATGAATTTTTAACAAAGTTTTTAATTTGCAACCAAGTAGTTGAATTCTTAACCAAAACAGATTCAAATTTTAAATAAAAAACACTTGAATTCCAGAAAAAAAGGAAAATTAAAAAAAAAGTTCGAATTATCAACCAAAAAGATTTTTCAGTGAAGAAAGAAAAAAATTAACCAAATTGTTGATTTTTTAAGTCAAAAAGGCCAATTTTCGACAAAATAGTTAAATTTTCAACCAGCAAATATGGAATTTGTTAGTTTTCGATATAAGAAATAAAAAACTTGTGAAAACTTGTTCTTTGAAACGCTCTTTCAGTAGACAATAATTTTATTTTTGTGAAATTCAGAACTAGGCAAGAAAAACTGACCACTCCTTAAGATATTAACTTTTTTTTAAACTGAATGACTGACATTTTTACTTCGTTTTATAAATAAACTATAAAGTGTTATTATTAATTTGCATAAAAAAGCAATTTCTCATTTATTCGATTTGAATTTTAACGAAACTCTGACTAGAACAGCTAGCGTTTCCTAGCGGTTGGTAAACTCTCCTATTTCGCAGTCAAATGGTATCGATGTCGGTAATGTAAGAATTTAGGATTAAAATCCACCCTGCTCTCCAACTATTAATTATTTAATCAGAAAGTGGAATATTTATTTCTTGCTTGACATTCAAAAGTGATTGTATTCCCTGAATGGTTGCTTCAGAATATTCCCTCAAATAGATAATTTTTAAATATTGTTCATTGCCTTTTGCTATTCTTTTTACGAGATTTGTTGGTAAAAGAAAAAAGGGGAGAATTTGATGATCAATGTTGAATGTACAACTTTATTGAGACAAGAGTTGAAGGAGTTGAGATTCTCGCCTTGGAAAAAATACAGTGTGCATGTTAAAATTAAGTGCCATAAGGTTAATGTACAAGTGAAGAAAAAAAGTTTATCTAATTGAAATGCCGATTGTAATATAATCAACCTAATTGTACCAATGCTACCTAACGTACCTTTTTTTTTAAATATATACAGTAAAAACATTTTCGCAACTCTTTGAGATTGAATTTAGGAATAAGAAGCAAATTAGGATTAAGATCAGGATTATGCTATGATTAGCTTAGCTGTTAGATTCTAAGTTGGAAGACTATACCTTCATTCAGGCAGCATTGGTCCATGTTGGTACATAATCTTAGTTTCTAACTTGTAGGATTACTTCGCACAAAGGTGCGCTTAGAGTCTTCCAAATACAGTCTTCCAAATGTGCAACGCGTAACAAAAATAATATATCATGCTGTATCCTGTATATAATACAGTTTGTTAATGAAGCGCGAAGGGTGGGATCTGATGTGATTAGTGAATCATGTTTTAGAAACAAAACTGTATTCATGCGATACGATAGTAAATACATATACAACAAAACATTTATGGTACATTTTTTGTTCTCAATTGCGATATTGTAATGGTATTAAAATTGGATACTTGTGAGAACATCAACAGTTTTCGAGTCCGTGCTTCTCTATGTATTTCTCCCGAGCCTCCGCTATCATCTTTGCCTTCCTTTCATGGAAAGAAAGTGTTCCTGGCATTTTAAAACTTTTTGCGGGCTGTACTTGTGGCTTTGAAAGTGAACTTTCCGAAGCAGTTGATGGCAATTGTTCTGGTGTGTAAGTTACTATGCCGTCGAGGAGATTAGCGATTGTAATCTCTGCGTTTCTTGTTTTTGCTGAAAAAGAAACACATTTTTTTATTCAGGGTCGCTACAAAATGCGTACTGAAAAGAACAAGAAATAAACACATATTACAACTTAGGAGTATTGCATTTTCAACAAAATAGATGAATTTTTAACCAAACGGTTGATTTTTCATCCAAAAAGATGAATTTTCAGCCAAGAAGATAAATTTTCTACCAATGTAGACGACTTTCGCCAAAATACATGAGGTTTGACTAGACAAGATTAATATCAAGTTAAAAAACATATTTTTAACCAAGAAAAAACAAACAAATTTTCAATAAAATAGTTCAATTTCCAACCAACTAAATGAACTTTTGACTAAAATTATGAATCGATAAAAAAATTAATTTTCAACCATACAGTCGAATTTTTAACCATAAGGATGAATTTTCATCAAAGAAGATTAATTTTCTACCAAAAAAGAACAATTTTTAACCAAATAGTTGAATCATCAACAAAAAGGGTCAATTTTCCACCAGAAATGGAATAGCTACATTTTCAGTTTGATAAAATCTATTAAACGAAATAAAACCAATTTTCAACAATACTTAAATTTTCAACTATAGACATGAATTTTCAACGAAAACGGATAAGTTTTCAACCAAGAATGGAATAGTTAAATTTCCACTTGAAAACAAAAAATAAATTTCAACCCAAAAGAGAAATGTATTTGCAACAAAATAGTTGATTTTTCAGCAACAAAAAAATGAATTCTCAGCCCAAATCAATTTTCTACCAAGGAAAACGATTTTTACCAAAATACATCAAGTTTCAACTAAAAAAAGATCAATTTTAAGTTAAAAAACTTATTTTGAACTAAAAAAAAAAAATTATCAATGAAATAGTTAAATTTTCAACCAAATAAATGAACTTTTGACTAAAATGATGAATCTACATCAACAAAATATAATTCTCTAACAAACCGTTGAATTCTTAACCATATCACGAATTTTCAACCAAATGGTCGAATTTTCAAACAAAAAACATTAAACTTCAACCAAATAGTTTAATTTTCAATAAAATATACATTTTTATTGAATTTTTAACTAAAAATGATAAGTTTTCAACCGAAAATGGAAAAGTTAAACTCACAGTTGAAAAATTTAATTTCAACCAAAAAAAGAAATTAATTTTCAACGAAATAGTTTAATTTTCAATTAAAAAAATCAATTTTCATCTAAAAAAGATAAAATTTCAAACAAAACTGGAATAGTTAAATTTTTAGTCACAAAAATTAATTTACAACAAAAAATTTCAACAAAATAGTTTAATTTTCTACTAAAGAAATTAATTTTCAACGAAAAATGATCAATTTTCAACAAAAAATGGAATAGCTACATTTTCAGTTTAAAAAATTATTAAAAACAAAAACAGTTAAATTTTCAGTAAACAAAATTGAATAAAAAAATCTTAACAAAAAAGTTAAATTTTCAATCGAAGAAATGAATTTTTAAAAAGAAAATGATTTTTTAAATAAGAAGAATAATCTTTTACCAAGAGACCAATTTTGAACAAAATGCATGAATTTTCAACATTATAGTTGAATTTTCAAAAAAAAAGATGAAGTTTTTTTACCAAATGTGGAATAGTTAAGTTTTCAGTAAGAAACATAACTTTCAAACAAGAATAATAATTTTCTCCCAAAAATATGAATTTTTAACAAAATATGTACAGGAATTTTCAACCAGAAAGATGAATTTTTAATAATATATATGAATTTTCAAGCAAATAGTTAAATTTCTAACCAAAAATTATGATTTTTCAATTAAGTACTTCAACTTTCAACCAGAAATTGAGTGGTTAAATTTTCAGTTACTTATTTTCAAAGAAAAGATTAATTTTTAAACAAGAAGATTAACATTCTGCAACAAAAGAAAACTTTTCAACAAAATACATGAATTTTCAACCAAATAGTTGATTTTTCAACCGATAAAGATAAATTTTCAACCAAAAAAGAAAATAATTTTTTCACAATATAGTTGAATTTTCAACAAAAAAAAATGGTTTTTGAACTAAAATGAGGAATCATCAACAAAAAAATACGAACTTTCAAAAAAAGAATGATTTTTTAACAAAATTCTTGAAGTTTCAACAAAATAATAAATTTTTTATCCACGAGATAAATTCTCAACCAAAAAATTAAAAAATTATACATTTGTAAAACTTACTTGTTATCAACACACTTTCTTTTCTAAATCTAATGTCATTAAAGTTCTACGTTTATTTAATTAAGAGAAAATTTCCTGACTTCCCCTGACCAGTTTTAAATTCCCCGTCTTTCTGGAATTCCCTGAAGAATAGCAACCATGTTATTCCTTATGGTCGTCTTGTATTAATTATTAATTAATAAAATAAGAAAACAATAATTGTGAAGGGATTTGACTGAAGTTTAATGAAGTTTAATTTTAAATCATTATTTTATTATTTTCTCAGAGCTTAATTGATTGAGAAGATAAATGAAATTTGTGCATTCTTGTTATCTCTACCATTTGTCTGGATGATTACAAATGTAAATGTTTATCTTCAGAAAACTTTTCAATTATGAAAAGCAAAGCTGGGATTAAAAATCAATCGCAGAGTTATTCATTCTAAATATAAAAGAGCGATGGTCATTATTTTCAGATAATATAAACTTAATCCATCAAGAGTCGAACTTAAAATTTTTTAAACATACATCAACGATTTAATAAAATAAGTACTTTTATGTAATATTTTTTTAAATTCTGCTCCTGTAGAAACACTGTAAAGTTTTTAAATTCTGGAGTTCAAAATGTGAACCGGTTTCAAATAACATTCTTTTTCTCTCAATTTTAATGCAAAAACTATATGCTTTAAAATTATTTTCTTCCGATTCGGATGCTTTGAAATATGAGCTCTTTCGAACTCAAAGTATGTTTTGAAATCTTTTGTATTTAGCGTATTAATATTTATAGGCTCTTAAATTTGTATTATTATTAACTTTTTTGCTTTAAAATCAATAAAATTGTATTCTTTTGATTCTTATTAAATTTAAAAGTTATCAAACAATCGCTTTTTTTTAAGAAGCTTCAGAAAGTAGCACATTTAAAAAATGTTTTCCAATACTTCAATCATTTTTAGTTTCAGATTTTATACAAGAAAAAAACATCAATTTTACAAAGGCAGAGAAAACTAATTTGTGAGGATGCTTATTTTCATTTACGCAATTTTCTACAAGACTGGTATCATTACGTTATATACCACTGACAGCCACTCATTAGTTTTTGTATAATTATAGCCTTCTTTAACTATTGTGACCTTTTTTTAAGTCTACTTGCCGCTGCGAGCTCAGGTATTGATATATTATTAATTATGTTAATCAGTTAATTATCACGGTTGTTACAGGTCAGGTAATTCAGCGAATTTCAATTTTCTGGCTCATAATTATTTTACATTTTCATATTTACTTTTTTTTTAAATACATTTTGTATTTACTCATCTTTTCAGGATTTAAAATAACGCGGATAAAACTTCCATAATATTGACCATTAGAATTCTGTTTACCCCGCCAGAATTCCGTTAAATTTACTAGAACTATGGTAAATCCACCGGAATACTATTGAATTCACTAGAATTCTGTGAAATTAACAACAATTTTGGTGAATTTATTAAAATTCTGCTAAAATCACAAGGAACACTACAATTCTATTAAGTTTTCTAGAATTTTGTTTAAATCACTATAATTTTTTTTTTAATTCGCTAGGATTCTGTCAAATTCTCTAGACATCCGAAAAATGCACTAAAAATTACTTGAATTCACTATCAGAGTGTCTACTAGGCTAATGATTTTAAATTCGCGGTCTGGTAATTATACTTCTTTTATAAATTTCCAAGGCCTAACTGGAAGTTTTGCTCTTTTTGAAAATTCCCTCTTCAAAACCAGAATCCTAATTCCACTAATTTGTCTTTTTTCCTGGCCATCAATATTCAAAGACCAAAGTTTTGATTTTGTGACATTTTTAATATAAACTCTTTTATAAACGAAATAAAAAAATTTGTAATTTTGCAATTTATTACAACAAAAAAAGATGATTTTTCCACCATAAAAGGTGAATTCTGAATCCAAAATGATAAATTTTTATGCACAAATAGACAAATGTTCAACAAAATATTTGCATTGTTAAATAAATACTGCAGTTTTCTACCTAAAAAGATGAATTTCCAAGCAAATAATCGAATTTTGAAATAAAAAAGAATCAACTTCAATCAAAAACAGTTGAATTCTCAACAAAAACTACAAAATTTGATATTTCAACAACAAAAAACGAATTTTCAACAAAACAGTTAAATTTTCAAAAATAGCGTTGAATTTAAAAGAAAAATACAAATTTGAACCAAGAAGATTAACTTTCTACAATATATAGTTCAACCAAAAATGGAAAATTTAAATATTCAGCAGAAACTATTTTTAAATCAGAGATGAATTTTCAACTAAAATGATTATCTGCAACCGAAAAAATTGTTTTCTACAAAGTTTAATAACTTTTAAACAAAGAAGACAAATTTTCAACCAAAAATGAAAAAATTACATTTTCAGTTAAAACAATTAATTTTTGAACAAAAAAATTAGTTTCCAACAAATTAGTTAAACTTTCAACGAAGGAGATAAATTTTCAACTAAAACGGTGAATGTTTAACTAAAATAGTTCAATTTTGAGATAAAAAAATTAATTTCCGACTAAAAAGACGAATTTTCTGCAAATTAGTTGAACTTAATTTAATAATTTCTAAAAGAATTTGATTCTAAATTGAATTAATTAATTAATTTGATTTAAGTTTAATATTAAAATATGTAAATTGCCCGTCAATTTAATTATATTAAAGTTTTCTGAAAGATGAATCTTTAACAAAAAAATTATTTTTCAACACGTAGGTTCAAATTATAGCAAGTAGTTGAATTTTCAACTAGGAAAAATTAATTATTAACCAAAAATGGAATAGTTAAAGTCGTTAAAAAAATTATTTTTCAACAAATTAGTTAAACTTTCAACGAACGAGATGAATTTTCAACTAAAAGCATGAATTTTTAACTTTAATAGTTTAAATTTGAGTTTGAAACATTAATTTCCGACCAAAAGACAAATTTTCCACAAATTAGTTTTACTGATTTGAACGAACTTTTAACTAAAAGATGAATGTTCAACAAGAAATGATGTTTTAGCAAAGTGGTTCGACCAATTAAATTTTCTACCAAAAAAGATGAATTCTCAAAGAATAATGTAATAGCAGATATTTCAACCAAAAATATTTAAATTTTAAATAAAAAGTTGAATTAAACAAGACAAGACGAATTTTCAAACAAAACTGTTGAATACTCAACCAAAGAAGATTAATTAAAAAAAAAACAGTTGCATTTTTAACCAAAAAATAATACATTTCTGCCAAAAGAGATAAATTTTTAAACCGAAAAGACTAATTTTCAACAACAAAAAATGCAGTTTAATTCTGAACACCGAAATATAAATTTTCAACAGAAAAGTTAATTTTCTACCAAAATAGTAGAATTTTCAACCCAAAAATAGGACTTTTCAACAAAAAATGATGATTTTTTATCAAAATTGTTGAACTTGCAACCAAATAATAAAGTTTTTAACTAAAAATATAATACTAACGAGGGAGCAACTGCAAAAATAAAAGTAAAAATATTCACTGCTATTTTTAAGATTTTTTTCAAAATCCCTGTGTTTTCCCTGACCAATAAAATTCCCTGGCTTCCCTGATTTCCAGTTTTCCCTGCCCTACGGCCCTCCGAGTTCTGCACAAGTCTGCAAAGTCAAGGAATTTCGACTCTTGGATTTTGTGGCAACCCAGATTAGACACCAGAAAAAAGTGAACTAGAATATTATACTCACAAAGATCGCGAAGAACAACACTGCGTGGTACCATTGGAAGTACTTCATTAACTCGCTGGGCCATTCTGAGCATTTCAATGTTCCCAACCTGAGAATTCGTGGACCCTCTGCTTTGAGTGCCTCTGTTTTGTACTTTCTCCCTAATATACCGCTTCTCATACTCGCTTTTGTCTGAAATCGTGTGCGTACTAGTCTGAATTTTCAGCTCGTCTGCAATCTCCTTCTCGACTTCTCTCACGAGTATTTCCTGATCCGTATTTCTTCTAGCCTTAAGGTACTTTAATGTAAAAATCGTGTAGGGAACGAACATGAACCAGAGAACGTCAGTCCACGTCGTCGAAGCGACGGAAGTGAGTCTCACGTCGACGAATTCTGGCCTCTTCGCCTTGATGACGACGGGTTGAACGACCGGTTCTATTCCAAACGGCCAAGAGTTAAATTTGAGCAATGCTACCCGGTTATTAGTTGCTCCAAACTCAGGTTGAACAGCAAGGTTGGACTTTGTCGAAGCGAGGAATTGCTTTATATTTGCAACGAGAGCATCCTTGCTGCTCATGTCCATTTTCTGCAAACCCAGAGCTTCGCTGAGCGAACTTGGGAGATCCCAAACACTGGGAGTTACTGTTTGAGCGACTCTGCGAATCACAAAGTGATCCAGAGTTGATACATTGTTCGCTACAAGAATCCTTGCCTCGGCATTTCGCTCCTCAGTCTCTGGACTGATTTTGATGATGATTCCGAATGACAAACTGAGTCCATTGTGTAAAAATGTTCGAAGCGGTTGACAGTCTGGAAGTATCGAGGCCAATGTCCAGAAACTGAGACCGATTAGGAAGCGCAAGAGGACGATTATTAATCCCAGAGGGGCGTACAGTAGCAGAGATACTAGTTTCCAGCCACTGGGAAACCTGAAAGAAGAAATCAATTTTAGAATCAGTACAATGTTTCTTTTCTTGTTTATAAATATAAAGGTAATCTAACTCCAATTCCTAGTGTCAAATTTCATAGCCAACAATGCTCTCAAAAGAGCACTATTCAGTGAAAACCCGAAATACTGAGTAACATCTAAACTATTTTTCTTTGAAAGGCGTAATTTTCATTTAAGCTCTGAAAAAATGTCGTTCATTTGTACGTTCAGTACTTAAAGCACATCAATTTTACAGACAACCGATAGTACCTTAGATCAAGATATACTTTCAAGAAAATCCAAATTTTTCTCGTTTTTTAGCTTTAATGAGAACAGAATAGATCCCAATAGAAACATCAAACTATTTTTGTTGAAAGTTAATTTTTTCTTATTGCAAAGTCTTCTATTATATTTTTGGTTCAGAATTCATCTCTTTTGGTTGAAAATTAAACTGTTTTGTTAAAAATTCGTGTTTTTGGTTATAAAATTGGTCCTTTTGGATTGAAAGTTCATTCTTTGGCAGAAGAGTCATAGTTTTTGGTAGAATATGAATTCTTGTTCATTGAAAAGTCTAATAATATATTCTTGTTTCAGAATTTATCTCTTTTGATTAAAAACTACTATAATCATCAATTTTTGGTATAGGATTTAAATATTCTATTGAAAAATCTTATTTTTTGGTTAAATTGAACTTGTTACAAGTTCAAATGAAAATATTTTTTGATTGGAAATTCAACTTTTTGGTCGTAAATTAACTTTTTTTGTTGAAAATTCAAATTTTGAGTTTAAAATTTAACTTTTTTGTAGAAAATTCGTCTTTTTGGTTGAGGATTTAACTATTTTATTAAGAATTCATGTTTTTTGGCTGAATTAAACTGGTTGAAAATGGTTCTTTATTTTGGTTGAAAATTCAGTTTTTAGTCTAACTAAACTGAAAATTTAAATATTCCATTTGTGGTTAAAACATATCTTTTGGTAAAAAATTAATATTCTTGGATGAAAATTCAACTATTTTATTGAATAAATTATTTTTGGTCGAAAATTGAACTACTTTGTTGAACATTCGTCTTCTTGGTTATAAAATTGGTTATTTTGGATTGAAAATTCATCCTTTGATGGAAGAATCGCCCTTTTTGTTAAATGTGAATTATTTTTAATTAAAAAGTCAACTATTTGGGTGAAAATTTAATTATTCTGTTGAAAATTCAACTACTTCATTAATGTCATCTTTTTTGGTTAAGAATTCTACTATTTGGTGTAAAATTTAATTATTTTGTTGAAAATTCGTCTTTTGTGTTGAAAATTACACTATTATCGTAGAAAATTAATCTTTTTTTTTGTTAAAAATGCAACTTTTTGTTAAAAATTAGCCTGTTTTGGTTAAGGAATTAACTACTTTGTTCAAAATTCCTCTCTTTGGTTGAATTGAACTGTTTTTTTTTTTTAATCAAATTAAAATCTTGCTTGGTTGAAATCAACAGATTTTTATTTAAAATCAAAATACCTTTTGGATGAAATATCAAATATTACATTTTTTGTAAAGAGGTCATCTTTTTTCGTTGAAAAATCAACTACTTGGTTGAAAATTTAACTATTTTCTTGAAAATTCATTTTTGTTTTGGGATTTAATTTATTGTTTTAACTGAAAGTGTAACTATTTGATTAAGAATTCCCGTATTCCGTTGAAAATTTATCATTTTGCGTAGAAAATGATTCTTCTTGGTTAAAAATTTAACATTTTTGGTAAATAAAGCAACTGTTTGGTAGACTATTAACTTTTTTGTTGAAAATTCATATATTCGGGTTCAAAATTTAACTGTTTTGTAGAAAATTCGTTTTTTTTTGTTTGAAAATCCAAGAATTTGATAGAGGATTAAAATATTTGGTGGAATATTAACTTTTTCGTTGAAAATTCAATTGTTTTGTAGCAAATTCGTCTTTTTGCTTAAGGATTTAACTATTTTATTGAGAAATAATTTTATTTGGTTAAATTTAACTGGCTGAAAATTGTTTTTTTGTTGTTGTTCAAAATTAAGTTTTTGGACTGAATAAACTGAGAATTTGATTATTCCATTTGTGGTTAAAAACTTATCTTTTTAAGTAGAAAATTCCACTATTTGGTTAAAAATTTTTGTTACTGTGTTAAAAATTTGTCTTTTGGTAGAAAATTAATCTCCTCGAATGAAAATTCAATTATTTTATTAAATGCACATGTTTTTTGGTCGAGAATATGACTGTTAAGTTGTACATTCGTCTTCTTGGTTATAAAATTGGTCCTTTTGGATTGAAAATTCATATTTTTTTGCTAGGAGAGTCTTCTTGTTTATTAAAAAGTCTACTTTTTTTTGAAAACTTAATTATTCTGTTGAAAATTCATCTTTTATGGTTGAAAGTTAATTATTTTTATTCGAAAAGTCTACTACTATATTTTGTGTTCAGAATCCATATTTTTTAATTAAGAATTCATATTTTTTGGTTAAGAATTCGGCTTTTTGGTAAAGAATTCCTCTTTTTTGGTTAAGAATTCAATTATTTGGTGGAAAATTCAACGAGTTTGAGAAAAAATCATCTTTTTTGGTAAAAAATTCAATTTTTTTGCAAAACAAAGGCTTCACTAAAATGATTTACAATACATTTTTATTTAGTATGCTGTAACTTATAATTCCATACTGAAGCGAGATCGCTTAACTTGTGCATGGTAAATATTACCGCTAAAACTACTACCTGAAACGAATAAAATAAGCCATAAAGTTTTAAAATCGGTTATGAATTGCTTTTTTTATGTATGTTTGAAAAGAAAAGTAAAATTGATAAAGAAAGAAAACGCAAATTTCAAACAAAAATTTCACGTAAAATTCTGATTCGAAAACTAATAGTCCTTTATCAGGGGTTTTTGTAGACCCACTATTACGAAAAAAATCTTCAGCATCTCTGGCATGGTCGCCCAGAATTTAATAAAATCTTTGGAATGACCCACATGAACTCTGAAATCTGCAAGTGAATTTCAACGTTTAAAGTAAAAAATATGAAAATAAATTTAGGATTAGAAAATGAAGCATAAGCATAAAGTTTACTTTATGTTTGAAACCCAAGCCTCCGAAAAATCCTTACACAAAGAAAAAAAATAGAGGTTATGTTTTCCTTCTACGTAATTTAGAGCTACATAAAGAAAGTTCGTAATGTTCCATAATGAATAATTGTCGGACTTTCAGAAGCAATTATGTGAACTATGAGAATGTGTTTATTGCATAAACATTAAGTATAGTGAATCTCGACATAAATGCGTGACGTAAACATGCAAATGTGAAGAATATCAAGTTGCCTTATTTGCAAGACTTGCTAAAAGTGCAAACATTTTTGTAATCATAAATCTAAGGAGATATTTTGAGCCCTACTTACCTACTTTCGTCGAATAAGTTTTTGATATCAATTTGTGACATTTCTCACGACAAACATCTGTTACACCAATGAATTAACGGCCAGCGATATTTCACTAGGATAGCATTAAGCATCTATTTAGACGCCTTTTCCTCACTAACCCGATTTTTGCAACAGAATTATAATAATCTGCTCCGGAAATAAGGCAAAAATCTTAATATTCGTCACAAATTGTATTCGACCTTTTCTTGGACCCCTAAGACTCCTTCCATGAATTCCACTGAATCAGCTGTTCTCGTTTAGTTCCTTTTGTCCTAGGAGATTCTGATGACAAGTCGAATTTTTGTTAGGGACTTTTACGTTACTTTTACGTTGAAGATAGAAAAGTTAATTTGTATTGAATTATCAGTGGAGATAATTTGCCCATCATGATATTCGGGATATTCTGCAGCTTTTATTTGAATATTTATGAAAATATTTGTTATAAAGGTTTAAAATTATCACTATTTAACCAAATTTACTGAATTTATTTTGAAGTGACGCGCGCTTTTTTTAAAAGACTGTTGCGCATGACTCAAGAAAGTTGAGACCTGCGCGCCGCAAGTGTTTATAGTTCGCAATTCGCATTTGGCCAATTCAAAATAGGGGTACTCGCGTGTTATCTTCGTGATTTCAGGGTGTAAATATCAACTTTTTGATGAAATTACGCGATAAAAATAGAATTTTATCATAATTTTCGTAGAGTTATGGGGTTTTTTAACGAAAAAGTGTAAAATATGTTCATGTAATTACTTTAGCGAGGTTATATCTACTTGCCGGGTGTGTGTGCGTGTGTGATCGTTGTATTTTGACTTTTTCGCGTTTGTTTACCAATTTTCGGGCTCCGTGTAGACTGAAAAAATGCATTTTTTTATTGTTCTATAAGTGTTTTAAATAGACTGAATAGTGCTGTTACAGTTTTCATCGAATATTTGAGAATTCACTAGAAAGGTTAGTCGTATTTTATTAATATATTATTGTAAGAAATGTAGACAGTTGGCGCCGCCATATTAATTACGCAAATTTAGAAATTACAGGTTAAATTTATCCAATAATTAAAAATGCATTTTCTACTTGCCCGTATAATCTGGATGAATATCCATCAAGAAATTCTGAATAGAGTTTATTCATTCAAACACATAGATGCTCTTTTGGGACATAATATTTATTATTTATCATATGTAATAAATATTCTGTCTCTAATAGCGTGACCAGACGTTCTGATTTATCAGAACATGTCCGGATGTTTTGTCTTTGTCCTGATTTTCTGATTTGTTGTGCTATGCCCTGATTTTTTGAGCCCAAAAACGAAAATTCGCGATTTTTATTGCGCGGACCTAAATTTTCTTCACAATTTCTGAGGGCTCTGTCACATTGTGACTGTTCAATTGAATTTCCAAAACTTGACATGTGAGGAACTTTTTTAATATTTAAAAAGAAAGAAAATCATCAAATTGTCTAAAAAAATTGGAAGTCCTGAAATGTGTTTAAAATAATTAACATAATGTACAAGTTGTACTCAATTATTCAAATAAAAATGTTGACCTTGAAAAAAATATTCTTATAATATACTGGGTGTTTTTTTAACTTGAAACATCGAAATATCTCAAAAAATACGCATCCTATGAAAAAACGGATATTATTTTTATAGGATGCGTATTTTTTGAGATATTTCGAGGTCTTAAGTTAAAAAAAACACCCAGTATAAACTTAGGGAATGAACATACAATTTTATTATTTTGTTCAAAATTCAACAATATGGTTAATCATAAAAAAGTCAATCTTTTCGGTTGAAAATTTAACTGTTTTGTCGGGAATTCGTCTTTTTGGGTTGAAAATTCAACTCTTATTTGGTCGAATATTTACTTTTTTTGTTGAAAATTCATATTTCGGTTTGAAAATTCAACTGTTTTGTACAAAATTCTTTACTGGATGAAAAATTCACATTTTGGATGAAATCCTTTTCTTTATTGACAGAAAAAGCTTTCTTGATTGAAACTTCGTCTTTTTGATTTAAAAATTCATCTGTTGTCTTAGAAATTTCACATTTTTTTTGCTAAAAATGCAACTGCTTGGTTGAAAACAAATCTTCCTTGATCGAGGGTTTTTAAATATTTTCTTGAAAATTCATCTCCTTTGCTTGAATACAACTGTTTATAGTTTCAAATTAAAATAATTTTTGCTTGAAATATCAACTCTTAAATTTTTCATTGAAAATTTAACTATTTAGTTGAAAATTCATGTATTTTGTAGAAAATGTTGTCTTCTTTGGTAGAGAATTCAGCTATTTGGTTCAAAATTCATTGTTTTTTAATTGAAGATTCATCAATATAGTTGAAAAATCTATTATTCGGTTACAAATTTAACTATTATTTAAAAAAATCTTTTTCTGTCGTTAAAAATTAATTTTTTTATTTGAAAATTTAACTACTTCGTGTTTGGTTGAAAATTAGTCTTTTGTCGTAGAATATCAATTTTCTTTTCGAAAAATGTATCTTTTTGTTTGAAAATTCATTTTTTTCGTTGAAAATTCTTTTTTTATGGTTACATTTTTTTTTACTGTGAATATAACTATTATATTTTGGGTTGACAATTTATATTTTTAGTTGAAAATTCATGTATTTTGTTGAAAAATTGTCTTTTTTGTTAGAGCTTTCTCATTTTAGTTGAAAATTAATATCTTTGGTTAAAAATTGAACTATTTTGTGGAAAATTCATGCATTTTGTTGAAAATTCGCCTTTTGTGGTCGAATATTAATCTTCCTGTGAACAATTCATATTTTTGGTTGACAATTGATTTTTGTATTTGAAAATTTAATTATTTTGTTGAAAATTCGTTTTTTATGGTTAAACAATAATTTTTGAAACTGTCAGTATAATTATTCCATTTAGGGTTGAAAACTTAGCTTTTTAGTTGAAAATTCGTCTTTTTTGGTTAAATCTTCCTCATTTTAATAGAAAATTAATTTATTTTGTTAAAAATTTAGCTATTTTGTTGAAAATTCATGTATTTTGTTAAGAATTAATCTTTTTTGTTAGAAAATTAATCTTAATTAATGTAAATTTATCTTTTTGGTTCGACATTAATTTCTTTGGTTGACAATTTAACATGAAAGAAAAATTTATAACGATCATGAAAAATGAACATTGGTCAGGGAAAAGTGAGGGGCAGGCAAATTTCAAAATTGGTATTTTTTATCAACCTTATTTTTTGAATAACGCGCCTAAGTTAAATTTAATTCGGGGTTAAAGAATTTATTATTATTGTAAATAACATTCTCTGGCTTAATGATAGAAAGTTGCAGTTTTTTATGAAATGTTGAACTATTTGTCTATTTTTCATTTGGAGTGACTTAATAATTAATTAAATTTAGCAGCAGTAATTATTTAAACAAAATATTATTTTCTATAACTATCTTCATCTATAGTAATGTCAGATAGTTGCGTTTTTTCCCTGAAATTTTTAACTCTTTTTCCTATTTTCATTTAGTGAGGTTTATTATAGTTTATTATTGTTTATAACTACATCTTCTCTTAGGTAAGTGCTAGAAAGTTGCGTTTTTTTTCTGAAATATTTACCTTTGCTTTGCATTTTTAGTTATGAACAAATCATATATAAAGATTAGAGAGTATCATATTTTAAACAATCTCGTTCTCCTTTGTGAATATATTTTTCTAAAATAAAAGAGGTATTTGTAAAATTGATATCTGACTTTCTTTCTCTTCTTACTAGACACGAAAAGAAACAATATTCACGACAAGTGGTAATAGAGGACCGGAAGCAATTTCCTGACTACAGTAAGTCTACCTTGTCCCGTGGAATGCTATAATAAATTAATTATTTGTTTGAGGTCTTTTTAAACTTTACATATGTATATTATCATCGATGAGATGTGTTTTCTCCTGGCAATTCTAAATTTTTCTTTTACGCTTTGCAATAAACTTCTTGTTGTGTAAGATAGATTCTTTATTTAAATTATTTTTTTATTGAAAAAAGAGCAAAAATAATAATTTACTTAAAAAATACAATACTATTTAAAAAATGAGTTTTGTTGAGGTTCACTTATTATTATTTCACATCTAAAAAATCAAAACAAAACTAAAGATTTCAGAAAAAAAGGAATTTTCTAGCATTACTCTAAGAGAAGATAGTTAATAATAATAATAATAAATTGTTCAAATAAGCATGTTTGTTAACTTGCTTTAATTATTACGTTAGTAAGTGAAAAGTGGACAAAAAGTTTTAAGAGTTCAGAAAGACCGCAACTTTTTAGCACTTATCTAAGAGAAGATAGTTATAAACAATAATTTCAAACAACAATTCAAACAACTATGTTTCTTAACTTGCATTATTTATTACTTTCCTAAGTAAAAATTGGGTAAAAAGTTAAAAATTGCAGATGAAAGCGCAATTATCTAGCATTAATAAAGAAAATAGTTATAAACAATAATAATTTGTTGAAATAATTATTTCTGCCAAATTGAATTAATTATTAACTCAATCCAAGTGAAAAGTGGACTATTAGTTGAAAATTTTAGAAATAACCGTAACTTTTTGGCATTATTAAAATTGAATATAATTAACAACAATAATAAATTGTTTGAACAATTAATTTTCTTAACTTTGACTAATAATTTACCTCACTCTAATTGAAAATTCGACAAAAAGTGGAAATTTCTGTAAAAAACTGCAATTTTTTAGCATTATTCTAAGACAATATTATTAACAATAGTAATAAATTGTTTAAACAATTATGTTTGATTAGATTAATTAAGTAGTACCTCACTCTAATTGAAAGTCGAAAAAAAGTGGAATTTTTTTTTAAGAACCGTGACTTTCTGAATCTATTCTAAGAGAAAATTGCTAAAAACAATAATAAATTGTTTACACAATTTATGTTAACATCTAATTATCAGTATAAAGTAGTATTTTACGTATTATAAATAATTTGCATAAAAAAAAACCTGCAAAAAATCGTAATTAGCGCCAAAAACTCTCAAAACCTAGTTTTTCACTTATAGGGGTTTTTTTGGGACCCTACAAAAACAGACTTATGGGGGTGATATTCAAAAAGTAATATTTTATTCGTATGCTATTGCTAATTGTAAAGAGAAATGTTGAGTTTCAACTCAGTTCACCTAATAGTGACGATTCTGAATAAAATTTACAAAAACATCCTTTTTTCTTATGGGAAATACGTGTTAATCTGAGGGTGCATAGTCTTCCCCTTTTTTCTTGAAATTCCCCTTTTTCCCTCTATTCTCGAAAAACTGCCCATATTTCCCCTTTCCTTTTTAATATACGATATTTGAAAATACAATATTTGAATTACGCGGAAAATTCTCTGAAATTGGTAAGTGTACCCATTATTGAATAATAATAATTAAAGCAATTATAGCACTTAAATGAATTATTTATGAATACATAAGGTACTAACAACATTACAAAATATGTAGTACTTTTTAAGTATTAGAAGTTGAACACTTTATATACCTACCTAATTGAAAAATGGAATATTCTAAATTCATGAACTGCAATGTTAAATGTTCTAACTGCAGCAATTTTTAAGTTAAATTTAACAGCACTGAAGAGTAGTGTGGTGTGAAAATGCTAAAACAAACCAAATCGTTGGAGCTGAGGGGAAAAAACTTGTGGGTTTGCATTCAACAAAAATGAAAACAATTTTCAATCAGTAACACTTAACGATTTCAAATTCAAAATATTTCCTATTGGTTAAAAAATTATGACAAATTTGTTATATTTACAGCTTTTACTAGTAAACAATAATAAAAAATTGCGAAATTTAAAAATTCCCTTTTTGCGCAGGAATAATATTTTTGAAAATGTGCAAAAACATGTTTTTTTTTTTTTATTGAGTCATATGTACACATTTTAGAGATAAGTTGAATATGTTGAACCTGAAATTTGTTCAGTTTTTTATCATTTTGCTTTTTCGGAAAAAAACTTTGGTTGCGAATTAGGATTTTTGGGATTTCATTTTTTTTTTGCGATTTTATATATACCACGAAAAAATGTTTCCCATTAATAAAAAATAATAACATGTTTCGTTGGTTCAAGCTGAAGAAATTTCAGGATCGAATCAATCCAAAAAAACATCGGACTACAAATTGTTATCCCTCAGCTCAAACGATTCGATTAATTTTAGCATTTTTACTTCGCTCTACTGAAGAGTTAGTTTTAAATATCCATCCCGATATTTCTGACGCGTATCACAATAGGGAAAATATTATAAATAATTTAGTCAGTAAGTATTCATCACTACTTAAATTGACAATTTTCATAAAATACTTAACAGGAAAATCGCAGAGATCGAGAGCTTTTTGGAAAGGCCTTTGTACCAGAATTATTTTCAGCCTGCGGAATAATCTACGTTGAAAATGGTACAAATCCAGCATCCACGTCTCTAAAAGAGCTGATAAAAACAGCTGGCGGTCAAGTAACGGAGGATCCTGCAATCGCGGAAATAGTGATTGGGTCGGAAGGTCTGAAGGAAATATGGGTCTTGGATTCGATAACAACAGGTGAACTGCAACCTGTAGATCACTATCGCAGAAAGTAGACTCTTCTATAATTATTGTAAATATTTATTTTCTGTTCTTTGGTGTACAAAAAGTCTTGGAACATAAATGCCTAACTTAGCTCTGAGCTATTATGTATCGTCTCTCCTATATTTCTGTATAATGAATTATATCTATGTAAAAAGAGTGTAAATTAGGCATATTGATATTAAGTATATTTTACAGCCTTTATCGGATTATATTCGAGAATAAATTTATTTTTGTCCTGCCGAGAATTTCAAAGGATGTGAAATTTAATTATTACTCAAGGCACTCAGACTGATTATTTAAATTATTGAAGCTTAAAGAGCGTTAGAGATATATCGCAGTCTCGTTTCATTTAGACGGAGTTAGATCGTTAAATAAATAAGTATATATGGTGAATGAATAAATAAATACGTCGCAAAACAATCCTGAGCTAATAGGGTAGTTTCATTTGCAGATTTCTAACAACAGTTTTAAACTATTATAGAGAGGCCACTAAAATTGAAGAACAAAATATCGGGTTTGTAACTATTCTTTTCTGGTTATTGAAACATAAAAACAAAACTTTTGAAAATTAACGAATTTTTTATTTGAAATATTCCAAATTAAAGCAGTACAAGTGGGATTCTAAAATCGAACTATTTCAAATTGGAATCCTGCAAAATTCCGGACTGAATAATTAAACGAATTAAACATGTTTAATTGCTGAAAAAAGATCTTTCTCCTTCGCTCCGGTGAGAATCGAACCTCACGTCTTCCGATTGTCGGTCGGGTGCTTTAACCTACTAGAAAAATCGAAGGCAGATACTTTTTTCATATATACGCTTTTCATAGCATTTTCTTAGAATGGTACAATTTCACAAATATAAACATCTTTGATAATTTCAAATTTAACTTATTCCCAATATCAGAAAACAAATTCACTTTTCTATTTTATTGTTCCAGTGGCCATCCTGTATTGTATTTATTTTTGATTTCCCGTCAAATAAAATAGTAGTACACTCGAACTCCAAAGATGCAAGAATCTCGGGAATATGGAACTCCAAAGATACGAGCGTGAAAAGGGCTCTCACTCCTACGACGTTCAGATTTCGGGGGTAATACGTGAGAACGCACCAGGCCTACTACGCGCACGCGCGCGTATGCAATTCGCAGTGAACAAACTTCGAGAATTCGACGTTTATTCGCGCGCGCCTCACTCTCAAATAGGGTGGGGGTACAGAGGAAAAAATTCCGCTCGCACCTTTGGAATCGGGACGCTCGTATCTTTGGAGTTCGAGTGTAACACACATTTGAATTATGAAACCACCCTGCTTTTTTGTTAACAAAAATACGATAACAATAAAAAGTTTCAATCGTCTTGATGTGGTCGATAAATAGAAATCAGACACATTACAGCAATGACTAGTTCAATGGACAATAAAACTATCTGAATGCTACATAGAATGACTTCTAATCTCAGCGTGTAGTGTTGCCAAAGAAGAAAGTAAAGAGTGACGAGCGAACTTGGAACTGTAAGTGCGATGGCGAGAAGAAAAAGTAAACCGCGCTCCATCAAATTTCCCTTTCTTCCAAGAAAAATGCGACCACCTTCTGTGCTTAGCAGAAACAGCAGCAGGGCGAATTCCGTGAGTAATTTACTAGTGCCTGGGGACGGTAAATTTGCTGCTTTGTAAATCCCCATGCACAGTTCGCAGGTCGCGAACATCCCGAAGTAAAACGAATTCAGGTACATGAGGATCTCGTATGTCAAGGACGTCGAAACGGCCGCCGGCATTTTTGATCGAATCCTGCAATTTAAATTAAAAATCATTAATGCTTTCAGTAGTTCCAATCCAATTATTCCTTTTATGATATTTTTTCAACATGAAATTGGTCAATTGTTAATATGTGTAAATTAGATACTTAGGCCTGTTTTGAATCAAGTCTGTATCCGGAGTAAAAAATTGGCCAATTTCAAACTTTTTACTCAAGGCTCACGATTTAACAAATATTATAGGAAAATTAAAATAATATTCAACTTTTAACCTTATTTTAATCTCTTTTCCGAGTTACGCTTATCGTAACTTTTTGTTTATTTGTATGATACTTGGAACCATTCTCGACAATGAAATGAGTTCATCATTTAGTTAGTATTTATTTTTACTGAAGGGTGTTTTGATTCATTGTCTTTTTTTATTTAAAAAAATTATTGTCCTTTCACGTAATCGAACTTGCATTCAGCTTTTTACTGAGGCTTGCCCTATTTTTATCGTAAGTTAACCCTCCAATATCGGCGGACATTTTAAAAATTGCTTAGATCCCTTATCGACAATCATCATACTTCGTAATCAATTTTAAGACTAAGTGGAGATTATTGATATATTTTTTATTGCAGAATTCAGTAGAGGACATGTAACAGACCCTTTTTGCATATTTAGTTTCATTTTGACCAAAGCCCTACTCAGGCCCCTTCTTGACAAACGGCTTTAATGCAAATTAAAATTGAACTGTTGCAAGATCTTAACAATTAAACGCTTTCAAATTTGCATAATTATAAATTTGGAAAATCTTAATCATTAATGATTCTTATTGCACACTTATTGTATTTATATATAGATTGTCGCCTGGTTTGAAAGTTTGAATATACACAGTAAAAATCTTATCACAATTTTGGACTAATATCTAATTTGAAAAAAGAATGTTAAATTTTCGAAAAAAACATCGATGTCTAAAAAAAGATATAATTCAGTTACCTAGGCTACTGAGTTTCACAACTTAATTGTGATGAAAATCAAATTAGCCGCATTTAGAATTCTTCTGCCTTCAATTGACCGTCATTTTTCACCGAAATTAATTTGGCATTACTAGTTACTAGCACTATTTATAAACAAAAAAACTATAAACCTAGTTTGTCTACTTTGACCACTAGCCAAAAAAACCCAACCAGAATCTAACAAGTATCTGCAAGATCTCTACTTCTATCCGCTGACCGGCTGTGACCGGCGCGCAGGGTTGGGTTGTGGCGTGTCATTCGAGGTTTTCTACGTATAATACATAAACGACGTAATATTCGTATAAAATTAGGGAGTTTTTGCATATCTTTTCGTAGCATACGGTAAACGCTAGGGTCACGTGACTCTAAAACCGTATTAGGTATTTTCACTTCAACCGCCAGCTAACTTCACTTCGTTGAACACTGAGGGGAAAACAATGGATCAAATGCATGGGATTCGGTCTATTTTTGCCCTATTTTACTAATACTTCGTAAAAACTAATTTTTTTTATAAAAGTGTGTAATAGTTTTTATTTTTTAAGAACTATTTAATGACATAATAAAATGATAATAATTATTATTCATTACGAAGATATTACAAAAATAAAGATTTGTCCCATGCATTTGGTCCCTTGTTTTCCCCTCAGGAATCAACGAACTAAAGTTAGCTGGTGGTTGAAGTGAAAATACCTAATTAGACATTTTTAATTTTAAAGATCACAAATTAAAAATATTTTAAGTTTGAAAAAGTCTGGACTTAATTTTGTTATTTTTGTTGCTTGAACGTTTGAAGTAAAGTGTATCCTGAACTTCTAATTTGGAAAAAATAAACTTGAGTTCTCACTTGCAGGTGATATGATTTTACTTTTCAGAGGTTTGTCTTAAGAAAAATATGCATTATGACATTAGCTCACAACTGTTACTGATAGTCATTTACTGACAGTCTATTCTGTTGATGCAGATCTCAAGTCAAGGCAAGAATCAGTCATAATTTAGTACAGATGGATCTGTTTTTCTATTTGATCCTCTGTGACCAGGATTTTCTTGATTGGTCAGTGGCGTTCTTCATTCCTTAGTGTCTTAGTCCCTCGCTGTCACCGCAAAATTCAGTCTTAGCAGGAGTTCCCATGGAAACCATTGGCGCGCTCAGATAATATTTTCTCCTCCCTTTTCCCCCTTCTAGGAATATAGATTTTGTGAAAGTTCGAGGGTAGTCCCGCTCGGCTTTTGATATAAAAAAGCACGTTTCACCGGCGGGTTGATTCAAGAGTCGCGTAAGTTTTAATGCGAGGGGTCTTGGTAGTCAGCTGTTTCGTCAGCGATGTTTGTACAGAAAATTAAATCCCATTCTAGGCGACTTGTTTTCCCTCCAAAAGGGTCTTTCAAATGTGATTATTATGGCTTTATTTCTCTTTTCATTTTAATGAACAAGTTTTGTATTCCTCTTTTTTTGGAATTACATTTTCAATTGTACAAATTGTCGAACCTCAAAGATAAAAACCTCAGTTTGGCATGCTTTCTCTCTATGGCCTTCTCGTAATTCTTTCTTCAGTGTTCTTCGCGACGAATCGGCGCACCGCGTTTCCACGAAGCTAACCCAGAATATTAAAAAAAAGTCTGTCATAAAAGAAGAAAGCCTTCTCGCCGGAGGGTTTTTTGGCTTTGGTTCGTCACGAGAGACCAGATCCAGAATTATTATCATTCCTCGCACTCTGGACTCTCTGGAGATATGGCGCCCGTATAATTTGCACAACTCGAATTCGGGAAGATTGTAACAGGGTGGAACATTCGTAATTAATCGACGGAAGGGGCGAAAAAGGCAGATTAATTGCCAGGTTGTAATTAACGATAATCGCAAGCATACTGTGATAACCAGGTGCTGAGAAACCGAGTCAGAAACTCCTAGATCTGGATGATTCACTGTTAAGTCAATAATTTCATAGAGAACATACGAGGGCTCTATTCTAAAACGTGATCGATAACTCCTCTTGCCGATTGTGCGTGCGTCTGTAGTTGCAGAGATCATTTTGAATTCAGATCCCAGGGTGTATGTCAGGGGCGGAGATTAGGATCACGTTTTCCTTCCTTCCCGGATAATTAATGGTACTTCCAAATCCGTTGCGTGATGTTTAGCAGAAGATTCAATGACATGATGAACTCAAATAAAAGGGAACGGGAAAGTGTTCCTGGTACTTAAGAATTTCATTTGAGCTGATTGGAATGCTGCACCTCAAGCAGATAAAATAAAAATTGAAATCGTAGCACGTGATGAGCTTCATGTGACATGACACATTCATCGAAAGAGAGTATTTATACTCTTGTAATATGAATTATATACGTAATCTTTGCATCGTGTTCGAGGTGTATTACTGTATTGAACGGAAAAACGAGTTCGGAACGCTTCGTCGCCCTCGGATCCCCACCCTCCTTGTTTCTCTCTTAAGCCTTCAGGATGAGTCACGATGAGAATGCTGAAAAAGGAGGAGTCGGAGGTGGCCGGTGAATATTGTCGTTGAGCTTTCTCGATGCACTACACGAGGTCGTAAACCACCTCGTTATCAAAATATAAAAATTACGTCAAAGCGCCGACTTTCGGAAACACTTCCCTTCCTGTTGACATTCGAGAAAAATTTCCATGAATTTTTTTTTTACAATACTGACTGAAATCAATTCAAATTTTCATATTCAATCCGATATCATTCAGTTTTTAACCAATTCTTTGAATAAATGCGAGAATAAATGTTCTTGAACTATTAAGACTTTCAATTGAATTTTAAAACTTTCAAAGTTTGCATATAAAAGTATTAAATTTTGAACTTTTCTAATTAAAAATCTTTCAATTATATTAGGGTTTTAATTTTTAATTTTTTCAATTTTCAAAATTTGAATTCGAAACCAAATAACAGGGTGTACAGTCTTCCCCTGTTTTCTGCACCCCCCCCTTTTTTTTAGAAATTCCCCCTTTTCCCTTTTTTTCATTAAAACTCAGTTTAGGTAGTAAAAATAAATATATTCGTCTACGGCGAGGACCAAAAAATGTTAAATGTATTTTTGCTAGATGCAGAAATCAGTTTTTAAAAGATATTTCTGTTTCCCAACATTGTGGGCCAAAAAAGCTTTAGCGTACTTCGCTTAGATTCTTAAATACATATAAGCTCCTTTAAAAGTTCAAGATGTTTATATTTCTCCAAGTTGTCAACCAAAAAATGTTTTTATAAATATTTATTTCACATAGACTTATGAAATTCGTAGACTGAATCAACAGAAACGTGTAGAAGTTAAATCTCTATTTTAAGATGATTCTGTTCCTCTAGTCTACCTTTTGAACAAAACAATAATTAATTTACTTCGTGTAGATTTAAAAAATTGACTGAATAGAACATCAGATGAATAAAAATATAACATTTCCTTGAAAAAAAATTTTTTCTTGTTTTCTACCCTCGCAGAAATTTTGCTGTGACCCCGATCGGGGCCCGATATGGCAAAATGGGGCCCAGATCGGGAAGCCAGGTCGGATCCGACCCGTGATGAAACGCACGGCCCAGTCTGGGCCGAAATTGTTAGCCCGATCGGTGTGTCGGTACAGTGCCAAGTCGGTACCTTATTAGGTCCCGATTGAGTTATATTAAAAATTATGGGGCATTTTTAATCCCAATCTTTAGCATTGCTAAATATTGTGCTTGTGTGGGAAAGCACTTCCTCCTCCTCTGTGGCCTTGAATTTTGCACAAGCTACATCTAAAAATACAATGAAATTTTTATTTTAGTAAAGAGCTTGAATAGTATTTAAACATAATTTAAATTATATAATGTAATTTTCATTTTGAGGTTAAGTTTCACTGATTTACTTACTTTCGCTCGACACGTCACGTGCATATGGCAATCCGGCTATCGTACGGTGCTTCCGAACCCGCAATATGCTCTTTTTACACTTTGGTATAATTGTATTAAACTTAATTAATATTTATTAAATATCAAAAGTTTACACTGAACTTCACGTGTCAATAAAGTAAGCAACAGTACCACTCTGATACAAAATTCAGCGTTTCCCTTAATATGTAATAGGTGGCGTTGCAAAACGGGCAACCCTGTATGGCACGACTCTGGGCCATGAAATTAGCCCTACCAGGGCCAGATCTTGCCAGCCCGATCGGTGCCAGATGGGTAATAGAGAAAATATATGGCGATTTCTGCGAGGGTACATGTATAAATTAATGTTCAATAGTTCCCCCTTTTCCCATTTTTCGTGAAAGTCACCCTATTTCCCCTTTTTTGAGCTCATTTTACGCTGTGCACCGTAGAATAATTTTGAATTTTCAATCTAAAATTATTCAGTTCTTTATACATTAATTTTAAACTCTGCTTTCTGCACACAATGCTAGAACTGAATAATTGGTTGCATGCTGTCCATTATTCCCAATTTTGAAATTTTGTTATAAATCTAATTCTAGAAACAAAAGATTGAAAAATCTGAAACAGGGAAGAACTGGACGTTGCTATTCGTGCTCTTTCGTTAACAATTCATGGCGAATCGATCTGGTTTATATTTGTTGCGGCGGTTTTGCGTCACTGTTCTGTGAAACTGAATGGATGCGGCGTGGTTGTCGAAATTGTGTTATATTGCTTTTGTGGTGTTACGTTGAATCGACGGGAATTTTTGACGTAGTAATTTGTAGACTGCAGCCTCCACAGTAAGTTTAACCCTTTATTGACGCAAAGGACCAAAAGCAAAAGCTCTCGGTTGAATGGGCGCAACAAATGTTTTATCGACTGAAATCAGGGCTATAATAAGGTAAATGCACTAGTAACCGTCACCTTAAGCCTTAAGCCAAATTGGAAATTAAAAATGCTTTAAATTGTATTTAAAACACAATTCTTATTGTCACAAAGGGCTTAACCGATTAAAGCAGATATAGAAAAACTCAATTTTGATCACTTCACATGATATTTGATTGGAGTCAATTTTTATTTACGATTAAAATTCAAATTATGCAAATGCGTTAGTAATCGTCAAGCATGTAACCAAGTATTCAAACGAGAAAAGTATACTAATTTTATAAACGGATATTTAAACTTACCTAAAATCACATTTTCTATCACACGCGGCAAGAGCGAGTTTTGTTATACAAAAAATATTGGGTCATCTGACGATAACTAATGCAGTGACGATTACCGGTGCATTTACCTTAAAGGTCCTGGACTTCTTTGGGAGTTCTTTTCTTTCGTCTTTGGTTCACTGCTCGTTGAATGAACATCTCATGTTGCTCTTAATGTGTAGCGTGCGTAACGACGAGACCTCGCTATAATTCACCCTACCTCATTTTGCCATATCTATTTTAGTTTCGGTTCCCATCTTACATGATCTTACACGCAGTTTCATCAGTTCCATATTATACTGTAATAATGTGCAATCACGGCGAGGATTTGACCACTAACATGGTTGCTTCAGTACTTGGAAAACCTGAAAAAATCATGGAATTTTTAGAAAATGACTGGAATTTTACGTCCTTTAAAGTTTTTATTATATTTTTATTACTTTAGAACATATTTTAAAATTGCATCGAAAATTAGTACTTTAAGTTTTCGAAAGCTCATAACTTTGAATTTTACAATAATAAAGGCTTTTTGGTTATTGTACAAGAATTCTATGCAATTCATAATTAATAAAAATTCAATTTTGAATGTTTGACTAGAATTTGTTCAAAAGTCGACGTAGAAAATTTTGGAAAAATGATTGAAATTTTGAAATATAAACCCGACTAATAAAATTTACTAGAAAAGCATTAAAAATCATATAACACGAGTTCACTCTAACATATGAACTAGATAAGATTTTTTTTCTTCTACAGATTCAATTTGAAGTCATTTTCGAGAACAGACCGCCCACTTAATTTACGTAATATGATCGTTGGTAGGTCCGATTTTCAACCGCCGAAAAAAGATACTTGTATTATTAACGAATTCATTTTGGCGTTTAAGAGTCGATGGGGATCAGAAAAATGTGATTGCGATATAGTCGAAAGTTACGTACCTTATGACCTTAGATCTAATAAGAACTTGCACTCACAAAAGAAAGTAAAATAAATGAATGAATAAGAGAAAATAGATATCAGTGAGCAGCGAACTGGCGTGCTTTATGGTAGATTTTATTTGTCCAAGGCTCCCCTTTCGTGCAATGTGATAATAGTGATAATTATTATCGTCTCGTGTCGTACGACGCCTTTGCTACACTTATACAAGATACACACGTAAGCTGGCCGTTCATTTAAATAATTGCTGATCATGAATTCGGACCACGAGACCAACCTTTTAAGAATATCTCCTTCTCTCTTCGAATTCACTGTCTAGGTCCGACCACCGCGAATTTCGCGGAATCTGGATCCGATCGACAAAGAGATCGGCATATTTCCTCCAAACAGAGGTTTGCTTGGCCTTTTGTCTTAATTTATTCTGCGCGATGTAGGTCATTTTGAAAAAGGAAGAATTCACAGGAAAAAAACTCGGATTAGGTTTCATTAATATTTCATAGTTAATTGAGATTTACAGGGATAATTCATTACGATCCTAATATCTGTTATAAAATTTTGGGATTCATTATTAATTCTTCACGTGAAATTGTTCAACGGAAAGTTTTAGCTTTCCAGTCATTTTAACGTTTCAACGAATATATATCTGCAAATAGGAGAAAATTGTAATATAACAACATAGACAAATTTTTAATTAGTTGTCCATTCACAGATTTTTTTTTTCGTTGAATAAAGTGAATTCTCCTAATTCAATTCTAATGAGTGTGGAGCCTTGTCTGGTGAGCGTCGAAAGACATTATCACTCTGAATGTCTCTTCAAAGTAGTGGAGAGTTCTGAAGTAGCGACCCAAGTGAAATTCGTCCATGTGTGCCACACATTTTCGGAGGGTGGGCACTGGTGTTTTATTTCCTTACATGTCTCGGAATTTTTACAAGGGCATAGATATTTGGAGTGTCTCAAAATTTTAAGGACCTAAATTTAATGCCCTTCAAATTTAGAAAATTCCAGTGAATTGAATTTCCCTGAACGTGTATCAATTCGGAAGCAAATTTTTTGTTTGAATTCGACTACTGTCCGTCCAAAAAGTTTAGGCACCGCGATTTTTGTACAGATTTTCATGAAAATCTCAACAATAAAAAAATCTAAAAATATGAGACAACATGCATGTTGCAGGTGATGGTTTTGCCAATACTGATACAGAGTTTCAAAATTTTCAGATGATTAGCGATTATTTCCGGGCGAGCCAAAAATGTTTAATTTGCGTCAAGAATCATCTTTGTACGTTCCTTAGTTCCGGAGTAAACACCTCCCCACTCTTTTGTCAATAACTTATTAACGAATGATTATTTCTGACTCTAAATGTTACCACTGGGCACAGAAAAGATCAACGAAATCCATCTATTTTTGGCAGATTTTTCATAATTTTTTTCAGTGACTTACAGCCATTCAAAGTTAAGTATTCTGAAATAATCATAGGATTATTATGCTTTTTCACCTTTCACTCGTCTGGAAATAATCGCTAATCATCTGAAAATTTTGAAACTCTGTATTAGTATTGGCAAACCCTTCACCTGCAACATGCATGTTGTCTGATATTTTTAGAATTTTTTTTGCTGAGATTTTCATGAAAATCTGCAAAAAAATCGAGCTGCCTAAACTTTTTGGACGGACAGTAAACTAAAGTTACAACAATTGCTAAGCCGCTTTGAATTTCACGATAGTGCGTCCGCCATTTTCACACGATTAATATGCACTAGCCTCTCGTGAGTCAACGTCGGATAGTCTAGCCAGTTCGTTCACACGTGTACTCCATTCTTACACAGACAGAATCCATGACGCAGCTGCAACTGCAAAATGCCGATTATAGTTACAGCGAAGAGTCTCACAAAAAATATGATTCATAATTTAAGCAGATCGATTCGTTTTAGGGGCTTGAATCTTAAAATTTAAATTGATTTCCGTCAATCCTCTTTTATAGAAACTGCATTTATGCCAAACTCTGTGATAAAAAAGCAATGATGAAAATATTAATCTTGAACCGTCAACTGTCGATATGACAAATTCATCATTCTTCTTACCGACTTTTAACAACTCGTATGGTTGTTCTTCGCGCTCAACTTACATTTTACAACTAGCACTAATTTAAGCCTAAAAAAGATTAAATTCGAGACGAGAAATTTATAATATCAAACCTTTTGATTTTTGAAAGGAAAGTACGTATATTGCAGTTATTACATCTTTTATATTTCAGGGATAAGTCACTCTTATTTTCCTTTTTCCACCTTTCCCCTCTTATTATTTTCAAATCGTCTAAATTCCCTTTTTTTAGACATTCATCTCGGTTTTACCCTTTTTTTTGAAGTTCCGATTAATTTTTCAAGTGTTATCATACATATAAACGTATGCCATTGCAAAACGAGTGCAACTGAATACATTAATCACGGAGAAAAAAATCTCCTAATCTAGCAGAATGTCCGTAAATTTGTAAGATGGTAGTATAAAGCAGATAGTAGTAAGATAGTAGTTAGGGGCCTTCCATAAACCACGTGGTTTTTATAGGGGTGGGGGGGGGGTAGTCGACGAAAGGCCATGTTGGTCTACATGGGGGGTGGAGGGGGTCCGAGTCACGTAGTTTTACACTTAGGTGTTAGAAAAAACGCATGGCCAGAAAACAGAAAAATATTTACTGAAAACAATAAGTCGAAAAATATTAGAACACATAATAAATAAATAAATTTTAACCCAAATAGATGATTTTTAAACCAGAATGCTTAATTCTTTACAAAAAAAAAACGAATTTTCAATAAAATACACGAATTGTCAATTACGGGACTTCCATATATCTGACGAGAATGCCACGGTAAACTACATGGGGGGAGGGAGGGGTCAAAAAGTGGCCAAAATTGGGCCTCGTGGTTTATGCAAGCCCCGTAAGACTGAAGCGAAGAAATATTTTCGAATAAGCAGTTAAGAGCAGTAAGATTTGTGCCCCTGTGTACCTTGAAGGTACAAATATAGCCACGCTTTGCGTATCATTCTCAATTCAGTAATAAAAACCCGATTTTTCACAAATTTGATAAGTAAATTAGAAATTTTGTTGACTGCTCCACCGAACGCGACGAACGCTACGCGCCCTCAACTTGTGGATTCTCTCTCGTTTCAGGCGATCTGGTATCCCAAAGTTGCATGATCCAACAAACTATGGTCTCGCCACGCGCATCTAAAAAAAGTGAACCAATCAAATGTCACGTAGGAATTCGTACGGCGGCCTTCATTTTTAAAGGACGTCAAGCGGAAGTTTAAGGCAGGTTCAACGCTGCATGTATTAATTGCAGAAAAAACTCGAAAACAGTCTTATAAATAATCGTATAAAGCTAAAATATCTGAAATTTATACATCAGTAATTGAATAATTTCGGAAATTTTAAATGGTTACAATTTTAAAGTTCTGAATTTTCATACTGAACGCTAAATATTTTATTTTTCCCTTTGAGAGGTTTTAATTTTGCAATTTAAGTTTAATTGGTTGAATTTTGGAAAATATAATCAGCAATTAAAAAGTTATTAATTTTTCTAGCGATTTAAATTTACATAAAATAATTGAAATTTTGAATTTGAATTTTCAAATGATTCAAATTCAAAAGTTTTTAATTTTTTTATTTTGAACGCTTTTAATGATAAATAATACCATTTCAATTCCTCTGAATTTTAAATGATCTATTTTCCAAAATTCGAATCTTAAAATATTCAATTTTGAACGTTTTGACATTGACCTATTTTCGACATTTTAATTTGAAATAATTCAATTTCGTGATACTTAAATTTAAAAAAAATGTTTAATTTTTCTGTTAAATTGTTTATATGATTCAAAGTCAACAGATTTATTGCAAAAAGTTTGCTGATGCTTATCGAGTATATTTTTTTCTAAACCGGGAGAAATCACGAATATTTACCGGGAGAAACCCAGGAGACAAAAATTTTAAAAATAGTGGCCACCCTGTTCTTGGTTTGTAGAGTACATTTTTGTGTTACAATGACTTGCTTTTATCGGCAAAATGATACTCGTCCAAAAGAGTTTGTCATTCGGTATTTTCAAATAATTGTATGAATAATTACAGAAACAAATGCCCATTGTGGTCATTTGAAGCCAGAAAGACATTACGAAACCCTTTTTTTTGGCACGTGATGCCTACTTTAACTAATTTTTTATCCTAATTTTCATTAAATTATGTCGTCAGTGATGTTTAATCATGAAAATTTGTCATCCGATATTTTTAATTAATTTTATAAACAAATTATATAAACAAATGCTCAGTATGCTCATTTGAAGTCGAAAGACAATACAAATTAAGCAAAAAATAGCAAGAAAATTTAATTTGAGGGTTTTGGTCACGTTTTTAGGATTATATTCCACTGTGCACTATTAAAACTATTTTCTATCTCTGAAGTTAGTTTCCGATTCCTGCTGAATTATTTGTTAACATTTTTTTTTTTTAATTTCAGATGCGAGGCGAGTGGAGTTCCTGAGCCTCAAATCAACTGGATCTACAATGGAAAGCCGATCACGGAAGCAGAAGCAAATCCTCGAAGAAGAGTCTCTCAGAATAAAATCATCATTGAGAAGCTCTCGAAAAAGGACACCGGAAATTATGGTTGTAACGCAACCAATTCTCTCGGCTACGTTTACAAAGATGTCTACGTTAATGTCCTGGCTCTCGCTCCTGAAATCCGAGAACCGCCAAGCGACGAGGTTGTTGTTGATGGAAAATCCGCCAACTTGACTTGTCGAGTCTTTGGTGCTCCCAAACCTGAGGTCAAGTGGATTAGGAACGGACAGGAACTCACTGGAGGAAGATACAAAATCCTCTCGTCTGGGGACCTGGAGATCGAGAATGTGGCTTTTGCTGATGCCGGGGAATTCACTTGTCATGCTCGGAATAAATTTGATCAGGTCGAGGCTTCTGCCACGTTGACGGTTAAAGAACATACGAGGATCACTGATGTGCCTGAGGATTACGAAGTTGCTGCAGGAGCAACTGCGACCTTTAGGTGAGTGAAATTTTAGTTCTGGTCAGGAAAAACCTGGAAATCAGGGAAACGTCAAGGAAAACCTGAAGTAGTCAGGGTTTTTCGATAAACTGAAGTTGAAGTTTATAAAATTCTGTATGACTTTTGTCCAGATTTTAAACTCATTCGCCTGTTCCTCTTTTTTTCTTAGATGTGAACTGAATTAATAGAAGCCAATAAGAAAATTCAAGTACTTGGCTGAAAGTTGAACTACTTTTTTAAACATTTATTTTATTGGTTAAAGATTTAACTGTTTTCTTGAAAACTAATTTTTTTTCAACTGCAAATTTAACTACTCTATTTCTTGTTGATATATGATCGCTTTTAGTTGAATTACTTTGTTAAAAATTCATTTTATGAGTTGAAGAGTCAACTATTTTGTTGAAAATTCGTTTTTTTGTTGTTGAAAATTAATTGTTTTTAAGTTCAAATTCAACCATTCCATTTTTAGTTGAAAATTGATTGTTTTTAGTTGACTTTGGTCAAAACTTCAACTGTTTTTGTAGAGAATTTGCTTCTCTAGCTTAAAAATTCAACGATTTGGTTGATATTTTTTTTCTCTTCGGACTGAAAAATCTTTCTTCGTTGAAAATTCAAATCTTTTGTTGTAAATTTGGCCTTTTTTTGTTAAAAATTAATCTGTTTTGGTTGAGGATTCAATTATTTCGGTAAAGACGTCATTTTTGGTTGAATTCAACTGTTTTTTATTAAAAATTAAAAGCTTCTTTTTTGGGTAAAATATTAGCTATTATATTTTTAGTTTAAAATTGATCTTTTTTGGTTGAAATATCAAGTATTACATTTTTCGTTGATACTTTATCTTTTTTGATTGAAAATTCAACTACTTGGTTGAAAAATGAGCTCCTATGTTTGAAATTTTTGCTTAAGATTCATGAGTTTAGTTGAAAATTCATCTCTTTAGTTTAAAATTTAACTGTTTTGTTGACAACTTTTTTTAACTGAAAGTTGAAATATTTCATTTTTGGTGGGAAATTTCTCTTTTTTATTTAAAAATTCAACTATTTGGTTCAAAATTGATCTTTTTTATATATTAATTCATCTATGTAGTTGAAAATACCATTTTTGCATAGGTTGGAAATTCAACTATTTCGTTAAAAATTAAACTATTTTGTTGAAAACTTCATTATCTTGTTAAAAATTTAACTATTTTGTTAAAGAGTTCTTTTGGTCGAAGATTCATCATTATAGGTTGAAAATTCAATTATTTGGATAAAAATTTTTTTTGTTGTTGTTGAAAATTCATCTTTTTGGTTTTAAAATTCTTCTCATTTGGTAAAAATTTCATTTTTTTGTTGTTCTTGAAATAATAACTGATTTGTTGAAAATTTAATTATTTTGTTGAAAATTCAAGTTTTTTCGTTTGACGATTTTGACCATTTAGTTGAAAATTCAGGTTCGCAGGTTGAAAATTCAACTCCTTAGTTAACGAATTACAATTTTTTGTTGAAAGTTTAATTATTTTTTAAAAATTTAACTATATGTTGAACGAATTAAACTATTTTGTTAAAATTTTAATTATTTTTATTTTTTTTAAAATTATTTTGTTAAAAAAAAATCTTTTTGGCTTGAAAATCCAACTATTTGGTTGGAAATTCAACTGTTTTTGATTGAAGTTTAATGTTGTTTGTTTAAAAATTGAACTATGTGGTTAAGAATTCATATTTCTTTGTAGAAAATTCTTTCTTTTGCATAGAAAATTCATATTTTCACGTTGAAAATTCAACAATTTTGGTAAAAATCATATTTTGTTTTCGAAAATTCAACTGTTTTTTTTGAAAATTCATTCCTCTAAATTGAAGATTCATCTTTTTTGTTAGAAAAGTTGTGGGTTGAAAAGTCAACCCAGAATTCAAGTTTTCTAAAAAATTCGTTTTTATTTATTTTTTTTATTTTGAAGATTTAACTATTTGTTTGAAAGTGCAACTGATTGTGGTTCAAAATTAACGTTTTTGTTGAAAATCCATATCTTCGGGTTAAAAAATTTAATTTTTTGTCGAAAATTCGTTTTTTTTCTCGATAAGTTCAACAGTTTTTGATTCAAAATTAAATTTTGTTGTAGAAAAATCGAGTATATATTACATTTTTCGTCGAGAATGCATCTTTTTCGGTTAAAAATTCAACTATTTGGTTCAAAAATAATTTTTATTTTTGTTTGAAGACTAGTCATTTCAGTATAAAATTGATCTCGTTGTTTGAAAATGGACCTATTTCGTTAAAAATTCGTCTTTTTTGGCAGAAAATTCATCTTCTTCGTAGACAAGTAATTTATTTGGTTAACAAAATGAACTATTTGGTTTAAAATTAAAATTTTTTTTGAAAATGCATATCTTCGGGTCAATAAATTAATCTTTTTTGTTCAAAATTCGTCTTTTTTGGTAACTATTTTGTTGAAAGTGTATGTATTTTATTGAAAAAAATTTCTTTCTGGGCACAAACTTAATCTTCTTGGTTGATAATTCATATTTTTGTAACTTTAATGATCGTCTAGGTGTAAGGTTCTTTTCATATCTGAAAGAAATACAGGTCAGGGAAAATGAAAAATTGACGAGGGGAAAATGAGGGAAAGTCAGGGAATTTTGAAATTGGGATTTTGTAGTAACCCTGTATAATTTCTAAACGAGTTGAAAAAAATCTTCTAAAATCCTATTTCCTTTTTCTTTTTCCAGATGTAACGCCGTCACGGATTCAAGTTTAACGATCGTAATCGACTGGTTAAGAAATGGAGAAGCTCTCGATTTTGAAGGGGAGCCAAGATTCGTCCAAAGTTCAGATTTTTCGCTTTCGATTACAAAAACAACCGAGCTGGATTCTGGAACCTACACCTGCGTCGCTCGAACCGAATACGACGAGGTCAAGGCCCAAGCGACCTTGATTGTCCAAGATGTTCCGAATTCACCAGAATTGAAGAGTGTCAGCTGCAGGTCCCGAGATGCGGAAGTTACGTGGCGACCATTAGGAGATAACAGGGCACCAATTTTGAGATACACTGTTCAGCATAATACTTCCTTCACTCCCGATACTTGGGACGTTTCTAAAGATTTCATCTCGGCTACTGAGACCACGACTCTGGTGCCAATGTCGCCCTGGGCAAATTATACCTTCAGGGTCGTCGCATGGAACAAAATTGGTAGGTCTATTTTGGTATTTTTTATCAGGCTATTTTAAAATTGGGTGTTGATGATACATAAAAGAGTTCATGTGGAGCTGCTTCCGTTCTCAGACACGATTCAATTAGTAAACGAGTCTGGGAACTGAACCAAGGGCAAAATAATTAGATTCTTTAATAAAATTGTGTGCGATTAAACTGGAAAAATCCGGGAAATTAAGGGGATTTTTAAAATGTTTTTGTAAAAACCAGGGTGGCCCTAGGTCAGGGAAAAGTCAGGGAATTTTATTGGACAGGGAAAAGTCGGGGATTTTGAAATTTTTTTTGCGCCAGTCAGGAAATTTCCATGAGAGGTACTTTAAATAATAGTCAAGGATAATAAATTTGAAATTTTTTAATGTTAATTTGAAATTTTTCAATTTCAATTTGAAATTGCTTCATTCCGTTTATAAAAGATTCTATGTTAAAAACGTTACAAGATTAAGATTCTGGTCCTTGAATACTAATGGTCAGAGTCAACGGAAAATTGGGCAGGGGAAAATTATGAAATTTTGAAAATTAAGTCGTGGCCACCCTGATATAATATAATAGTAGATACAAATTTTATTATTTAGATGGAAATTCAAGACCTTTATTAAAATTTTGTCGTTTTTGGTAGAAAATTCGTCTTTTTAGATTAAAAATTCAACTATTTTTTTGTAAATGCAACTGTTTGGTAGAAAATTAACTTTTTTTTTTTTTTTAATTATTTTTTATTATCTTTCTTGGTCGAAAATTCTACTGGTTTGTTGAACATTCGTCCTTTTGGATTGAAAATTCATTTTTTGGCAAAGTTCGTCTTTTTGGTAGAACATTAATCTTCTTGGTTGAAAATTTCTCTTTCTGGTTTTAAAATTCACCTGATTTGGTAGAAATTTGATCTTTTTTGGTTTAAATATTGACTGATTTATTAAAAATATAATTATTTTGTTGAAAATTCAAGTATTTTATTAACGAGTCATCTTTTTGGTCGAGAATTAAACTTCTAAAAAATTCAATTATTTGTTTGAAAACGCAACGGGGTTTTGATTGAAATTTATTCTACTTTGCAAATTTTACCACTTGATTGAAAATTCAGCTTTGCAGATTGAAAATTCAATAATTTGGATAAAAATTTTACTATTTTTTTGAAAATTTAATTATTTTTTGCAAATTGCATCTTTTTTGTGTGAAAATTCAACTTCTTTGTTGAAAATTCGTCTTCTAGTTTGAAAATTCAACTATTTTGTTTAAAATCAGTTTTTTTTTGTTAAAATACTATTACATTTTTCGTTTAGAATTCATCTTTTTGTTGAAAATTCAAATTTTTTAGTTTAAAATTCAAGTGTCTTCAAAAAAATGTGCCTTTTTGGCTTAAAAATTCAACTATTTTGTTCAACATTCAACTTTTTTGTTTAAAATTAGTTTTTTTTTGTTGTTAAAATATTAATTATCACATTTTTCGTTGAGAATTCATTTTTTTGTTGAAAATTCAACTGCCTTCTAAAAAATTCGTCTTTTTGGCTTGAAAAATTTAATTATTTTGTTCAGAATTCATGTATTTTATTAGTAATTCTTTTCGGTCGAGAATTCAACTTTCTTCTAAAAAATTCAATTATTTATTTGAAAACGCAACGCTTTTTTCGTTGAGATGTAATCTACTTTGTTTGAAAATTCGACCATTTGGTTGAAAATTCAGCTTTGCAGGTTGAAGATTAACCAATTTCGTTCAAAATTCAACTATTTTGTTGAAAATTTAATTATATTCTTGGAAATTTAGATATTTTGTTAAAAAATCTTCTTTTTTTGTTGAAAATTTAACTGTTTTGTTGAAAATTCATCTTTCTAGTTTGAAATTTCAACTATTTTGGTAGAAAATTAACTTTTTGTTGAATATTAATATTTTGGTGTTCAAAATTAAATTGAAAATTTTCTTGGTTGAAAATTCAAATATTTTTGTGAAAATTCGTCTTATTTGGTTTAAACATTCATCTGTTTCAGTAGAAAATTTCATCTTTTTCGATAAAAATGCAACTGTTTGGTTGGAAATTAATCTTCTTTGGTTGAGGATTCAACTTTTTTCTTGAAAATTCATATTTTTTCGTAGAAAATTAATCTTCTTGATTGAAAATTATTCTTTTTAGTTTTATAAATTCATCTCTTTTAGTAGAAATTTCATTTTTTTGGTTGAAATATCAACTTTTAAATTTTTTGTTGAGAATTAAACTGGTTGGTTAAAAATTCATCTATTTTGTTAAAAATTTTAGTGATTTTCTTGAAAATGTAACTATTTTGTTTGAAATTAGTTTATTGTTGTTAAAATATGAATGATTACATTTTTCGTTGAGAATTCATCTTTTTGTTGAAGATTCAACTGTCTTCTAAAAAATTCGTCTTTTTGGCTTGAAAATTAAACTGTTTTGTTACAGATTTAATTATTTTGTTGAAAATTCATATATTTTATTAGCCAATTTTTTTTGTCGAGAATTGAACTTATTCTAAAAAATTCAATTATTTGTTTGAAAACGCAACCCTTTTTTCGTTGAAATTTAATCTACTTTGTTTGAAAATTCGACCAATTGGTTCAAAATTCAACTATTTTATTGCAAATTTAATTATTTTGTGGAAATTAATCTTTTTGTGTGAAAATTTAACTGTTTTGTTGAAAATTCGTTTCAGTTTAATAACATATTCTATTTTAACCCATTTCTTTTGAAATTTAATTAAAAAAATTTAATTTTTTCTTTGTTTTTGATTGTTTGTAATAGAAACGAGTCTAATTCTTCCATTTAAACCCATTTTAATTTTGTAAGTGAAAGTTTTTTATTTTTATGCATGAATAACAATTGAACAATTATTAATTTGAAACAACTTACAATAAAAATAATTCAACTTTTAATTTAAAAAGTGAACAGTTAAAAAAAAATTGATCGCTCAAATGTTAATTTTTCTAACTTAAAATTGCTTAAAATGATATAATTTTGAAAATTTGCGAATGTATTGATTCATTCTTCAATTTAGAGAATTGATAATGATAGCGTAGAATAGATTTAAACTTTGTAACCAGAAATCTGAACTTTTCAATTTACAAAAATGAAAAAATTTGCAGTTCAATTTTTATTACGTCAAATGATTTTTTTTTTAAATTTCAATAACCGTGAAAAACTTTTGCGAACCGGGAAATGGCCAGGAATTTTTTTCCTTGATTAAAACATCAACCCCGAAAATTATTAAATTTGTAACGTTTTCAATCCTATTTCAATCCTATTTTTGAGCCTATTTTCAAAGTTTTGACTAAGAGTTTGAAATTTCATTTGAAATTGCATATTCAATTTTGAATATTTTCAATTTAAGATCTTTCAAGAGATTTTGTACCAAACGCTTTTTCAATTCGAAATTTTTGAATTTTGATAGTTTTGAATTCGAAAATTTGTAATTTCAAATTATTCAATTATGATAGCTTAAAACTGAAAATTAGTTAATCATTATGATTTGCAACTTGAAACTAAACAATTTTTAATTTTTCCATCTAAAATGATTTCTTTTAAACTTTCTAAACTCCAAATTCTTCCAAATTGAAGTTCTTTAATTTAAAAAATGTTTAATTGTTCATTTTCTAAACTAACAATTTGAAATATAAATCCTTAATTTTATGATTTTAAAACGTGCTACTTTTTTCTGAAGAATTTTAATGTTTCCATCTAAAATAATTTTTTTCGAACTTTCTAAATTTCAAACTTCCAAAGTGAAGTTCTCCATAAAGGTGTTCAAAATCTTCAAAATTGTCAACCTGAATCAAAAATTCGTTATATTGTTTAATTTCATGAAGACTAAAGTTGAATTGTGTAGGTTTTTCTTAGAATTTTTAATGTCTCAAGATTCTATGATTTTTTTTTCTTCTTTTTTAACAGTTCTTATTTAAAATAAAGTTCGCTATTTGCCCTATTTGTTACAAAATATATTTTCATTTTCTTCAATCACTTATTGTGTTTTAATTTCTTTTTCAGGACCCTCGCATGCTTCTGCACATAGCAGTGAGATTTGCACAACACAGCCAGATGTTCCTTACAAAAATCCAGACAATGTACTGGGAAAAGGGACAGAACCCACAAATCTCGTAATCACCTGGACAGTAATGCCTCAAATAGAACACAATGCTCCCAGATTTATGTACAGGGTTTATTACAAACGAGATATTCCGGGAGAAAATTGGAAAATAGAGGATATAAATGATTGGAGGATAAATAGACTTCAGGTGGATCATCAGCAGACATATCAACGCTACAGAATTAAAATCAGCGCTATTAATGAAAAGGGAGAATGCAGAACGCAGCCTTCGGAAGTAATTGGATATTCAGGAGAAGATGGTACCCATTTTTAAAATAAAACTACTTTAATTTCTATTTACAATTTTGAAGGGATCTATATTTTATATATTTAATTGAAAATTCCAGAAGGGCCTCTGGACCGGGAAATTGCAGTGAATGTATTTTTCAACCGGGAATTTTGCAAAGTTTTAGAAGAAAAATCTATCCAAGTTTGATTTGAACCGTTTTTTGTTAACAATTAGTTGAATTGTTATCTTTTTCAATTATGATATTATTCAGTTTACAATGCGTAATTCAAAAATCTTTTACTTTAAAAATTTTCCATTTTCAATTTTAAGCGTACATTTTTAATTTAATGAATTTTCAAGTGCAGTCTTGAAGACTTAAACAGGGTGTCCAGCGACCTTGAAAACATCGAAAACCTGGAATTTTTCTTGAATCTTTTTTGAACCTTGAAAACCTGGAAATCTCCTTGAATTTATCACGAGAACCTTGAATTATTTTGTTTTCTTTTAAAACAGTTATTTCATTGAAATGCGAAAAATAATTTAAACATTAATTATGAAAGAAACATCTCGTTTAGAAGAAATCTAACTACTGAAAAGTTTTTTATTTACAAAATAAATAAAGATATTTCTAGGGATTTTTGTTGTAGACTTCACCAATTATTTTATAGATTGTAATGAACATACTTTAATATTGTGAATAATTCTATAAGTTTTTAATTTCGTCACCAGATTACAAAACATTACTAAAGATTTCAAAAGGTTTCAAAATATTTCAAAGATTTAAAAATATTTAAGAGGATTTTGAACATTTTACAAGGATTTCACGGATTTCAAAGATTTGAAAAAGGCGTGTACACCAGATTTAGAATATTTCACAACAATTTCACAAAGCTTTTAAAACTTTCAAAAGATTTAAAGTATTTCAAAGATTTGAAAAAGGGTACAGTACAGCAAATTTCAAAGATTTTAAAACATTTCGAAGATTTGAAACGGTTTCAAAAGGTTTCAAAACATTTTAGAAAATTTGAAAATATTTGACTAAGATTTCAAAGAATTCAATGTTTTCAACGAATAAAACAGATTTCACAAACAAAGATTTAAAAACAATTTCACAAATATTTCAAAAGATTTGACAAAGATTTCAAAGGTTTCACAAAAATTTCCCAAAGATTTCGAACATTTCATAAAGATTGCAAGAATGTCAAATATTTTAAAAAGGCGTGTACACCAGATTTCAAAAATTTCACAAAGATTTCGAGCATTTCCAAAGATTTTAAAACTTTCAAAAGATTTTAAAGATTTAAAAAAAGGAAAGGTAAACAAGATTTCTAAGATTTCAAAACATTTTATACAAATTAGAAATATTTTAATGCTTTGAAATGAGTACAAAAGATTCATAAAAATTTCATAAAGATTTCAAAAGAATACAAGAATTCCAAAGATTTCAAGAAGGGTACACCAGATTTCAAAAGATTTTTAACGATTTCAAATATTTCAATGATTTCAAAGGAATATGAAAGATTTCACAAATATTTCAAAGATGTTAAACTATTTCAAAAAGTTTCAACAAATTTGAGAAGATTTCAAACGAGCACAAAAGATTGCACAACCGAAGACTAAAGAAAGCTTTCACAAATATTTCAAAAATTTCACAAAGATGTAAGATTTCAAGGATTTTAAAGATTTCAAATATTTTACAGAAATTTAAAAAGATTTCAAAAGATTTCATCGAAATTTCAAGATTTCACAAAGATTTCGAACATTTCCAAAGATTTAAAAACTTTTAAAAGATTTCCAAGATCCTAAAGATTTAAAAAAAGGAAAGGTAAACAAGATTTCTAAGATTTCAAAAGATTTTATACAAATTAGAAATATTCTAATGCTTTGAAATGAGTACAAAAGATTTCATAAAAATTTCATAAAGATTTAAAAAGAATACAAGAATTCCAAAGATTTCAAGAAGGGTACACCAGATTTCAAAGATTTCAAAAGATTTTAAACGACTTCAAATATTTCAATGATTTCAAAAGAATACGAAAGATTTCATAAATATTTCAAAGATGTTAAACTATTTCAAAAAGTTTCAATAAATTTCAGAAGATTTCATACGAGCATAAAAGATTTCACAACCGAAGACTAAAGAAAGCTTTCACAAATATTTCAAAAATTTTTAAGATTTCAAAAAATTTCACAAAGATGTAAGATTTCAAGGATTTTAAAGATTTCAAATATTTTACAGAAATTTAAAAAGATTCCAAAAGATTTCACAGAAATTTCAAGATTTCACAAAGATTTTCTGCTTTCTTCAAAAATTGTTGGCTAATAAAAAATGAAATGACTCATTTTGTACGTCTATAACAAACGGTTATATCATTATTCGATGTAAAAAAGGAAACATGGAAAAACTTGACTTCTTGACCTGGAAAACCTGGAAAAGACCATAAATTTCGTTCCTAAGAATCGCTGGACACCTTGTTAAATAATTAAAAATTAAAAGCGTTCGAAATTGAAAGTTTTAAATATAAAACATTTTTATTTGATGAACTCAAAATATAAATAAATTAATTATTTTTAAAATTGAACTGTACTTTAGGTAATAAAAAGTGAAGTCATTTATTTGATAAGATGATACTAAATCCGTTGAAAGTTTAAGAATTTCCAGATTTTAACGTTACAAATTAAACTGTTTCAATTCAAAAGCCTTAGTCGTTAAAAAGTGTAATTTTTTCAATTCATAATTAAAGGCTTTTATTAAATTTGAAATATTGTTTTTTAATTGTTTGAAATAGAAATTCCTGTATCGTTAAAATTTTAAAGAGCTTTCAAACTTTGAGCGTTACAATTTTAATTGTTCTATTGTAAAAAATGTTTAATTTTTATGTAAAAATGGTTGATTTTTTATGTATAAATAACAATCGAACACTTATTATTTGTAGGGGAAATGGGAATAATTTTAAGAGATATTTAGAAGTTTTGAAAATATTAAAAAATAATTCAAAACTTAAAATGATTTCAAATAATTTAAACAAAGTGTGTGAACCGGCAAAATCCAACTATTCGTACCGAAATCTCGGTGCAAATAGCTACGGCCTAGTTTAAAACAAAATTTCGATTTTGGTAGATTTCGAACAAAAAATTTAGAACCTTTTTAAGAATTCTTCAAAAGACTAAAAACATTTTCTTAAGATTCCTAGGGAAATTAAAAATGATTTTTTATTTTGAAACATTATTGAAAAAGATTTTCAAAAATAAATCTGGAAGATTGTAAGGACATTTTTTTAAATTTGCAGGTTTTCTAAAAATGTTAGGAAAACTTCGAATAATTTTAAAAGATATTTAGAAGTTTTAAAAAAATTTCAAAAATAGTTCAAAATTTGAAAAAAATTAAAACAACATGTAGATTTTTCAAGATTTTGAAATAAAATTTGGAAACTTTTCAAGAATTTTTCAAGTATAGAAAATGAGAATAATTGAAATTATAAATGAAAAAGTGTTCAGTTAAAAAAATTTAATCTTTCAAATTTTAATGTTTATAGTACAAAATTGCTTAAAATAATAAAATTTAAAATTTTTTAAATTCATGGACTGACTCTTCAATTTAGAGCATAAAAAGATAACGTGGATTTATATTTTTGGAAATGCATTGAATTTAAAATTGTTCGATTAGAAAGTGTGAGTACTTGCCATTTTATACGTGTAAATTATTGAGAATTTGAATACAAAAATTTTGAATTCGAAAACTTTTAAACTTCAATTTTAAAAGTTTAAAATTCAAGAGTTCCACTTTGAGCACTTCAATTCACAGTTCATTTTTTATTACTTCAAATGGAAAAATGTTTAGCTTTAGAGTTCGAATTTTTTAATTGCATTGGCCATGAAAATTGTTTTTCGAACCGGGAAAAAACCGGGAATTTTTTTCTTCGATTAAAGCGGCCACCCTGAAATTGGGATCCGATTTCTGACTGATCGAAGTTTATAATTCATAATCTTTCTGTTTTAATTTTTTTTCCAGTTCCTTTGCAAGCGCCAGGAAATTTCACTCTAATCCAAGTGAATTCGAGCACAAACGCAATTGTTTCCTGGAGTCCAGTTCCTATCGAATCCGTGAGAGGCGAATTAGTTGGCTACAAAATTCAAACCTGGACTGAGAGAGACGGCGAGGAAGGATTGCGGGAAATTAACGTCAGAGGCGCAAATACGACCCGTACCCTCGTCACCAAATTTGTTCCCTACAGCAAAAATTACGTCAGAATTTTGGTCTACAACGGACGGTAAGGTTTCTTTTTCAAGATCGATGCATTAAAACAGGCTGGCCGCTGATCAGGAAAAACCCGGAAATCAGGGAAAGTCAGGAATTTTGAAAACAAATGGCAAAAGTCAAGGAATTGCTTTAAAGGCTGCCACACAATAACTTTTAGTCAGTTTATTTGCTAAAATCACATTTTAAGTCACTTTTTAAAGATAAAGGTACTATAGTTACTTTTTAAATGAAAAATATGACTTTAGTCGCTTTTCTTTAAATAAATTAACCCATGGGTTAACCACTATTGAATTATGGTCTATACGTATTTCTGAATTTTCTTGAATTATTTTGAAATAATGTAGGGCATTTTAAAAGATTCCAAGAAATTTTTAATAGATTTCAATCATTTTCAGGGATTTTAAAGATTTTAGGCTATTTTTTAAAATTCCAAAGAATTTTTAAGAGCTTTAAAAAGTTGCAAAGGATTTATAATATTTTAGTGTATTTTAAAAGATTTAATGATTTCGAAATATTTCAAAGGATTTTAAATAATAAATAATTTAATGTATTTTAAAAGATTCGAAGGAATTTTAAAAAGATTTCAATAATGTGAAGGGATTTGAAAGATTGTAGAGTGTTTTAAAAATTTAAAGGAATTTTCAAGAGCTTCAAAAAGTTTGAAGAGATTTCAAAAGATTTCAAGCAATTTGAAATATTTTAGGGTATTTTAAAAGATTGCAGGCCATTTTGAAATAACTTCAATAATGTGAAGAGATTTCAAAGGATTTGAAAGCTTTTCAGGTATTTTTTAAAATTCCAAGAAATTTTTAAGATCGTTTAAAAGTTTCCAGGGATTACAACGAATTTTGAATATTTTAATGTATTTTAAAAGATTTAAAGAAATTTTTTAAAGATTTAAATTATATGAAGGGATTTAAAAGGATTTAAAAGTTTTTAAGGTATTTTTAAAAATTCCATGGAAATTTCAAGAGCTTTAAAAAGTTTCAAGGGTTTTAAAAAGAATTCAACAAATTTTCGGGTATTTTTTAAAATTCCAAGGATTTTCAAGAGCTTTAAAAAGTTTCAAGGGATTACAGAATATTTCAAAGCATTTGAAATACTTTGTAGTATTTTGAAAGTTCCAAGAAATTTTTAATTTATTTCAATAATTTAATGGGATCTCATAGGATTTCAAAATTTTTGAAATATTCCAAGGTACATTCATATTTCTTAGGATTTCAAAGGATTTGAAATATTTTAGGGTATTTTAAAAGGTCCCACGGAATTTTAAGCAGATTTCAATAATTTTAAGTGATTTAAAAATATTTAAAAGATTTGAGTGTATTTTTTAAAATTCCAAGGAATTTTCAAGACCTTTAAAAAGTTTCAAATGATTTCAAAATATATCAAAGGATTTGAAATATTTTAAAGTATTTAAAAATATTCCAAGGCATTTTTAATAGATTTCAATCATTTGAAGTGATTCAAAAATATTGAAAAGATATTAAGTTTCAAGGGATTTCAAAATATTTTAAACGTTTTGAAATATTTTAGGGTATTTTTAAAAATTCCAAGGAATTTTCAATTTTCTTCAGTAATTTAATGGAATTTCACAGGATTTCAAAATGTTCAAATTCTTCCAGGTCTATATATATTTCCAAGGTTTTTAAAGAATTTGAAAGATTTAAGGATATTTTAAAAGATTCTGAGGAATTTTTTTTATAGATTTTAGGGTATTTAAATAAATTCAAAGGAATTTTCCCTTTCAAGGGATTTAAAAAGATTAGAAAGGATTTCAAATATCTTAGGGTACTTTCAAAAGTTTTCAATAATTTCAGGTGATTCCAAAGGAGTTTAGGGTTTTTAAAAATTCCAAGGAATTTTCAAGATCTTGAAAATGTTTCAGGGGATTTCAAAATATTTTAAACGTTTGGAAATATTTTATGGTTTTAAAGAATTTTCTAGATTTTCGCATTTCAAAGAAATTTCAAAGGATTTGAAATATTTTAGGATATAACAAAAGATTCCAAATGATTTTAAAAGATAAAAAGGAATTTTTAATTGATTTCATTAATTTGAAGGAATTTCTAAGGATTTAAAATATTTTAGGGTCTTTTTAAAAAATAAAAAAATTTTCAAGGAATTTCCAAGGATTGTAATAAATTTAAGGGATTTAAACAAATTTTCATGTGATTGAAAAGAATTTTCTATAATTTTGAAATATGCGGGACGATTTTACAGGGCCTATAAGGGTTTCAAGATATTTTTAAAAATTTCAGGAAAATTTTTCAGGATTTCAAGAAATATCATCAGATTTCATAGAAAAACTCGAGATTTTATAATATTTTATTGGATTCCAAAGAATTTATTCACAAGAAGTGAGGGATTTCGTAGGTTTTAAACAATTTGAAGAGATTTTTAAATATTTTGTGCAAATTATTTGATAGCATTTGGAATTCACCCTAAATTCTTATTAATATATCCTGAATTCTTTTCAAATTCTTTAGACTTCGTTGGAATTTTGTTATTTCAATTAGTTTTACTGAATTCAGTAGATTTTCAATTCTTTTTTAGTTTTTGTTTAATTAATATTGTAATCTTCTAAACTCATCTTGAATTCTTAGGAATCTCGTCAAATTATTTTAAATTTGCTTGATTTTTTCTGAACTCATTTCTACCTTACTGAATTCAATGAATTTTAAAAATGTTTTTGAATTGTTTTTCAATTCACTACAATTTTTTTTTTAAGTTGTATGAGTTTTATAGAATTCCTCTCATTTCCTTTAAATTTCTCTAAATTCACTTCAACTTTACAGAAATCAATAGAATTTTGAACAAAATTTTCCAATTCATTTGAATTTAACTTGAATTGTTTTCAAGTCTTATGAATTTATCCTGAATTCGTTCAAATTGACCTGGAATTCTTATAAATTTCATAGAATTCTATCGAATTATTCTAAATTAAATAAATTCATTAATGCACATTAGTCATTTTTAGTATACACTTTTAGGTAACTTTTTTTAACTAAATTAGGCTGGGACAGCCCTGACAATAAAAAATAAACAATGTATACGTTTAAATTAAAAATGTTACAAGATTAGAAGTTTGGTCTTTAAATATTAATCGTCAGGATAAATGAAACATTAGTCACGGAATTTTGAAAATGAAGTTTTTTGACCACCCTGATTAAAATGTTCTCTCTTTTAAAACAATTTTCCTTAATCAAAAATGGCCTGAGGATTTTTGTACTAAATTAAGAAATGTTTTTTTTTTTTAGGTACAATGGTCCACCTTCGGAGACTCTGAGCTTTGATACTCCAGAAGGCGTTCCGGGAACAGTTTTAAGTCTCGATGCGTTCCCCATGGGGTCGAGTGCATTTTTCCTGACCTGGACGAAACCCGCGGAGCCGAATGGAATTCTCACTGGCTACAGAATTTATTACCAAATTGTAAATGGATCAAGACTGGAGCCGGAACTCGAGAGAAAACCGAGGATTACTGATCCTGCAGCTGTCAGTGCCAAACTCGCGGGTTTAAAGCCGCAAACAAAATACAGAATTCATATTCGTGCGACGACGAATGCGGGAGAAGGAAACAAGTAAGATTAGGACTTAATTAAAATGTTTACTATTTAGGATTAAGTAACAGGGTGTCTACCCTCCCCGGAAAACCTGGAATTTTCAGGGAATTTTTATATACCAAGAAAAACCTGGAATTCTTAGGGAATTTTTCTATACCTGAAAAAACCTGGAAATTTCAGGTAATTTTATGTAGTCGGAAGTTTTTCGAGAACGTGCTTAATTTTTTTTTAATTGCAATATAAAATTAAGTGTCAATGATTATTTATTTGTAAAATTAGCTTTATTTAACAATTTTTAAAAATTTTCTTTCTTGGTTTGAAATTAATTGTTTTAACTGAAAATTTAACTATTCTTTTTTTATTTTCGATGTTAAATGGTGTCGACCAGAGAGGTCGAATAATCAAGATGTAAAATTTTTTCGATCAACTGGTCATTTTTGTAATAATAAATATTACAAATTTTTGTAGTAATAAAATATTACAAATTTGTATGTGTTTTAGATTCCCACCGGAGCTGAGATGATTGGTCATTTTTGTAATAATAAATATTACAAATTTTTGTACTAATAAAATATTTAAAAATTTTATTAGAGAAAAAACTCTAATAAAATTTTTAAATATTTTATTAGTACAAAAATTTGTAATATTTATTATTACAAAAATGACCAGTTGATCGCAAAAATTTAACATCTTGATTATTATGTTTTTTGTTGAAAAATGATCCTTCCTAGTTGAAAATTCAAGTATCTGGTTTGGAATGTTTTCTCTCACTTGACTGAAAAATCTCTCTTAGTTGAAATTTCAACGCATGTTGAAAAGTCGTATTTTTTGGTTGAAATATCAACTACTATATTTTTCCATCAGAATTCATCTTTTTTGGACTGAAAATTTAATTACTTGATTGAAAGTTGAAATCTTTTGTTAAGAATCAATTTTTTTGGTTGAAGATACATAATTTTAATTGAAAATTCATCTCATTGGATTAAAAAGAGCTATTTTGTAGAAAATTCGTTTTTCTTTATCTGCAAATTAATTTTTGTTACTGAAAATTTAAATATTTCAGTTGAAACTTCAACTAATTTATTTAGAAGTTTTTTTTTTAAATTATGTTATTGTTTTTGTTTTTCATCTGGAAATATAACTATTCCAGTTGAATATTTGATCATTTTAGTTAAAAATTCATCTCTTTGGTTGAACATTATTATTTTTAACTGAAAATTTAACTATTCAATTTTTGGTTGAAAACTCATCTTTTTTTGTTATTGAAAATTCGAATTTTTTAGATAGAAATTAATCTTCTTGGTTTAAATTCAAGTATTATAATTAAAGATTCATCATTTTAATTGAAAATTCATCTTTTTGGTTTAAAATTAAACTATTCCAGTTGAAGATTCATCATTTTAGTTTACAATTCATCACCTTGTTTGAAAATGTAACTATTTTTTGGAGAAGTAGTTTTTTTTTTGGTTGAGAATTAGTTTTTTTTTTAACTGAAAACGTAATTATTCAATTTTTGGTTTACAATTTATCTTTTTTAGTTGAAAATTCATGTTTTTTGTTGAAAATTCGTCTTTTTGGTTGAAAGTTCAACTATTCCAGTTAAAGATTCATCATTTTAGTTGAAAATTTATCAATTTGTTTGAGAATTCATTTGTTCACTTAAAATGGAACTATTCGATTTTTGGTTGAAAATTGATATTTTTCAGTTCAAAATTCAACTACCTGGTTGAAAATTTGTATTTTTTATTTAAAAATTCCACTATTTTGTTAAAAATTCATGTATTTTGTTGGAAAATCGTCTTTTCTGGTAGAAAATTCATCTTTTAGTTTGAAAATGAATCATCTTGTTTGAATCCTCATATTTTTGGTTGAAAATTCAAGTATTCCAGTTGAATATTTATTATTTATTTAAAAATTCATTTTTTTTGTTAAAAATAAAACTATTGGGTTGAAAGTACAACCCTTTTGTTTAAATTCATCTTTTTGGTTTAAAATTAACCTATTCCTGTTAAAGATTCATCATTTTAGTGGAAAATTCATCACTTGTTTTGAAATTTTTTTGTTTTCTTAGGAAATTAAATTTTTTCAACTGAAAATTCAACTATTCCATTTATGATTGAAAACTGATCTTTTTAAGTTAAAACTCAACTGTTTGGTTGAAAATTGATCTTTTTCAGTTCAAAATTCAACTATATGGTTGGAAATTTATTTTTTTTTTAGTTGAAAATTCATTTATTTGGTTAAAAAATTGTCTTTTTTGGTAGAGAATTAATATTTCTGTTTGAAAATTAATCTTTTTGGTTGAAAATTCTAGTATTCCAGTTTAATATTCATAATTTTAGTTAAAAATTCATCTTTTTGGTTAAAATAAAACTATTTGGTTGAAAGTTAAACTTCTTTGTTAAAAAATCATCTTTTTGGTTTAAAATCCGTCTATTCCAGTTGAAGATTTATCATTTTTATTAAAAATTCATCACTTATATTGATTTTTTTTAGGAAAATTAATTTTGTCAACTGAAAATTTAAGTATTCTACTTATTATTGAAAACTGATATTATATATAATAAAATAATAATGTAATGTAATAAAAAATAATATAATCTGTAAAAACATTATAAATTAAACATATTAATTGAATCCCTAGAAACTGAACAAACCATTATTTATAATAAACTCGCGAAACTGTATGCATATTCGTAGTCGATTGTTTTAAAAAATGCGAAATATTTTTAATGGCTATGAAAAATTATACCTGGAAAAAGTCTGGAATTTTCAGGGATTTTTTCCATGGTTTGAGTAGACACCCTGAGTAATTAAACTCTTTCGATCATAAATTAACACTTGTTCTTTTTTTTGTTTTGTGTAGCTATTTTATAGAACAAGTAACACGAGGTTCCCAGAAACCAGACGTGCCAATATTTACGTGGCGAGCAGTTGCCCAAGAATCGGGTTATGCGACAGTGAAATTGATCTGGCAGCCAAATTATAATGGTCACCCCGGAAGTCACTTCTATGGGAGATACAAACTTCGAGGGGAGACGATTTCATTGCAAACGGATCCTGAGTATCTGTCTCATGAATTGCAGGTAATGAATAAATTAATTTATTTGTTTTGTGAATAAAAATTTATGAAATTAAACTGAGGGGTTGATGACTTTTCAAATCTGGTGTACATACTTTGTGAAATGTTTCAAATATGTAAAATCTTTGAAATTTTTGTGAAACATTTCTGAAATCTTTTAAAATTCTTGTGAAATCTTTTATATCTTTCTGAAATTTTTGAAATATTTATCAAATTTCTTTTAATCCAGACTTCACACTCTTTGCTCTATTCACCTCTCTTCCCCTTTTTTAAAAAATGGCTCTTTTTCTCGTTGTTTGCTTAAATTAATAGAATTTATAGAACCAATAAGAAAATCCAGCTATTTTTGATTGAAAAGTCCCCCATTATATTTTCTGTTCAGAATTCATATCTTTTAGTTGTAGAAAATTAATTTTTATTGGTAGAAAATTCATCTTATTGGCTAAAAATTCATCTTTATCGTTGAAAATGCAACTGAGTGGCTAGAAATTAATCTGTTTTGGTTAAGGATTCAACTATTTTGTTGAAAATTCGTCTTGTTTGGTTGATAATTTAAGTTTGGTTCAAAATTCATCTATTTTGGTAGAAATTACAACTTTTTTTGGTTAAGAAAGCAACTGTATGGTTGAAAATTAATCTGTTTTGGTTGAGAACTTAACTATATTATTGAAAATTCATTATTTTTGGATGAAAATTTATCTTTTTTTGTTGAAAATTTGACTATTTTGTTGCAAATTCATCATTTTTGAATGAAATTTTATCTTTTTTTTTCTAATAACTATTTGGTTAAAAATTCATGCATTTGGTTGAAGATTCGTCTTTTTTGGTATAAAATTAAAATTCTTGGATGAAAATTCCACTGTTTAGTAGAAATTTCATCTTTTTGTTTATAAATGCAACTGTTTGGTTGAAATATTTTTTGGTTGAGAATTCATCTTTTTGGTTGAAGATTTATCATTCTAGTTGAATAGTCATCTCTTTGATTGAAAATTTGTTGTTATTTTTTTGTTTGAAAATTAATTTTGTAACTGCAAAATTAGGGTTTTCATGTTTGGTTAGAAATTGAACTATTTTGTTGAAAAATTGTCTTTTTTGGTTAAAAGTGAATCTTTTGGATTGAAAGTTGAACTACTTTGTTAAAAATGGATTTTTCTTGGGTTAAAGATTCATCATTTTAGTTGAAAATTCATTTCTTTGGTTGAAAATTTAACTATTTTGTTAAAAAATCTTCTTTTTTGAAAATTCATCTTTTTGGTGATAAGTTTAATCATTTGGTTCCAAATTTGATTATTTTGCTGAAAATTCAACAGCTTTCTTGAAAATTTGCTTTTATTTTGTTAAAATTCTTTGTTTCATTGAAAAATCAACTATTTCATTTTTGATTGAAAATTTAACTTTCTTTTTGAAATTCATGTATTTTTTTGAAAATTCATCTTTTGGTAAAAAAAAATAATCTTCCTACCTGAAAATTCATCTTTTTGATGACAAATTTTATCATTTGTTTGAAAATTTGATTATTTTGTTGAAAATTCAGCTTCTCGAGTTGAAAATTTAACTGTCTTCTAAAAAATTCTTCTTTTTGGCTTGAAAAATCGACTATTTGGTTGAAAATGGAACTATTTCTGATTGCAGTTTAATCTTTTTTGTTTGAAAATGTAATATATTTTGACTTGAAATCGTAGGAATTTTAAGCGTTTCACATTGAATTCAATACGATATCTAGATTAATTTTATTTAAAAGAATTTATTCCCCTATTATTCCCCTATTTTGTGAAAATCTTCTTATTCCCCATTTTTAAGAGCATTTTGTGCAGTGAAGTCTGTAAATCTTTTGAAATCTTTGTGAAATCATTGAAATTTGATTGAATTGAATCTAATATTTTTCCTAATTATTGTAGATTAACGGGCTTCTAAGTGGAGAAACTTACACAATGACAATCATCGCCGTCGACGGAAATTTCTTGACAGAAAGTGCGCCGCAAGATATTGAAACTACGAACGAAGGACCAATAATCCAAGCTAAAGAAAATGTTGCCACCGCTGGATGGTTCATTGGTAAATAATAAAAAAATTATTTATTAAATTATTATTATTATTATTACATTTATTAATTATTAAATTATATTTCTTAAATGTAATCGTCTAGGTCCTTATAATTTTAGTTTGAAGATAGACAGTACAGGGTGTCTACCCTACCTGGAAAACCTGGAATTTTCAGGGAATTTTTATATACCTGGAAAAACACGGGGAAAATCCAGGGAATTTTTTTTTAATGTCATGGAAATTTTTGAGAGTAAAAGTAGCTTCATATTACTGTATTTAACTATTTTGTCGAGTATTCGTTTTTTTTTTGTTTGAAATTAATTAATTAACTAACAATTTAACTATTCTATTTTTTGTTGAAAATTGATCATTTGCAGTTGAAAATTCTAGAATCTAGTTCAAAATTTATTTAATTTGTTGAAAAATCGTTTTTTTTTTGGTACAAAATAATCTTCTTGGTTGAAATGTCATATTTTTGTTCGAAAATTCAACAGTTTGTTTGCAATTTTTTCTCTTTCTCAGTTGAAAATTCAACTCATGTTGAAAAGTCGTCTTTTTTTGTTTGAATTCAACTGTTTTTTGTTGAAAATCATGATACTTTTTGTTTGAAATATCAGCTAGTACGCTTATCGTTCAGAATTGATATTTTTTGGAATGAAAATTGAATTACTTGGTTGAAAGTGAAAATCTTTTGTTAAAAAATAATTGTTTTATTGAAAATTCATAATTTTAATTGAAAATTTATCTTTTTAGTTGAAAAATGAAGTAATTTGTTAAAAATTCGTTCTTTCCTTGGCTGAAAATTAATTTTTTTTTACAGAAAATTTAACTATTCCAGTTGAAATTTTAACTAACTTGTTGAAAGTTTGTTTTTTCGTTGCAAATTTTTTTTTTACTGAAAGTATAACTATTCCAATTGATCATTCCATCATTGTAGTTGAAAATTCATGTATTTGGTTGAACATTATTTTTTTTTGTGAGCATTAGATTCTTTTTGGTTAACAATGATTTATTTTTTAACTAAAAATGTAACTATTCCAATGGAATGTTCCATCATTTTAGTTGAAAATTCATCTCTTTGGTTGAAGATTAATTTTCCTAACTAAAAATTTAATTATTTAATTATTGGTTGACAATTTATTTTTTTTAGTTGAAAATTCATGTATTTTATTAAAGAAAATCTCTTTTTTTGTAGAAATTAATCTTCTTGGTTGAAAATTCATCTTTTTGGTTAAAAATTCAATTATTCCAGTTAAAGATTAATAATTTAGTTGAAAATTCATCTTTATTGTTTAATTCAACTATTCCAGATAAATATTCTTTATTTTAGTTGAAAATTCATCTGTTTGGTTGAAAATTCAAATACTTGAGTTAAAATTGGTCTTTTTTAGTTGAAAATTCAACTATTTTATTGAAAATTCATGTATTTTGTCGAAAAATCATCTTTTATGATAGAAAATTAATCTTCTTGATAGATTATTCATATTTTTGGTTGAAAATTTAAGTATTCTAGTTAAATATTTATCTTTTCAGTTGAAAATTCATGACTGGTTGATTTTTTTGTGGAAAATTAATTTTTTCAACTGAAAATTTAACATTTCCATTTTTGATTGAAAACTGACCTTTTTCAGTTGAAAATTCAAGTATTTTGGTAAAAAATTGTATTTCTTGATAAAAAAGATAATCTGTTTGGTTGAAAATTCAACTATTTGGTTAAAAATTCATGAATCTTGTTGAAAATGAAATCATTTTACTTGAAAAGTTGAGAGTTTGAAGCGGTTTAAATTGAATTTAATATAGCACCCACAATAATTTTATCTAAATATGTTCTTAATTTTAATCATAAGAAGATAAAATAACAATTTGTTTGAATTATTATTCAAATTCATGGACTATAGAGACAAATTCAAGAAGTCATTAATTATGTTGTTAGTATTATTTAATTGTTTAGTTAATCGATGGCGTAAATATTTTCAAGAACATTTTGTAATGCAATTTGTCAAAGCTTTCTAAATTAAATATATTAATTGAATCCCTAGAAACTGAAAAAAAAAAGTTATTGATAATAAACTCGCGAAACTGTATACATATTTCGAGTTGATTGTTTAAAAAAATGAGAAATATTACTATGCAAAATTATACCTTTAAAAAATTTGAGATACCAGGAAAAAACCTGGAATCGTCAGGGAATTTTTTTCCAGGATTTGAGAAGACACTCTGTATAACACAGCATTTAAAAAATTTTAAAGGTATGATTTTCGCTTTCAAATTAATTTTTTTAACTGAAAATTTAACTATTCAATTTTTCGTTGACAATTTATTTTTTTGAGTTGAAAATTCATGTGTTTTGTTGAAAATTCAACTATTCCGGTTAAAGATTGATCATTTTCGTTGACAATTCATCACTTTGTTTGAAAATGTAACGATTTAATTTATTTTGTTTAAATTAGTTTTTTTGTGGTTGAAAATTAGTGTTTTTTTTTAAACTGAACATGTAATTATTCCATGATTTTAGTCGAAAATTCATCTCTTTGCTTTCAAATTATTATTTTAAACTGAAAATTTAAGTATTCAATTTTTCGTTGACAATTTATTTTTTTTAGTTGAAAATTCATTCAATTTTTTGTTTAAATTATTTTGTTGTTGTTAAAAATTAGTGTTTTTGAACTGAAAATTTAACTATTCAATTTTTGGTTGACAATTTATCTTTTTTAGATAAAAATTTGTCAGGGATTTATATAACACATCATTTTTTTATGTTAAAGGTATGATGTTGGCGATCGCTTTTCTACTCTTCGTGCTGATCATCGTCTGCGTGATAAAGAGAAATCGAGGTGGAAAATACGCCGTTCATGAAAGGGAATTGGCAGCGGGTCGTGGTGATTATCCCGAGGAAGGTGGTTTCCACGAATATTCGCAACCCTTGGACACTAAGTCCGAGAGAGGAAGGGCTTCCCTAGCTTCTTCCGCTCATCACGATGGCAAACATCCGGAATCTGATACGGATTCCATGGCGGAATACGGAGAAGGCGACACTGGTCAGTAACATTTTTTTTTTTTTAAATTTCAAAGACTAAAACTAAAAGTAGTAAACAGTAACTAGAATGTAGAAACAAAAAAAGTACATAGAAAGTTATTGCAATTCTGCAATATATACTCGCTTTAAGCACGAATTTTACTTTTTTTTTTGTTCAGATGTTTAATTTTCATTTCTTTTTCTTATTGCACGATAGAAGCTTAATTTTAATAGGTACGGGGCTCGGATGATGCGACTGTTTTTAATTTATTTTTTAAATACGACTTTTTGAAGAAAAATGCGACTAATAGAATTTTTTCCGTTTTTCTCAGAAGTTCGTTATACTTAGTTTTAATTTTAATCACAGTGAAACTTTTAAAATTGAAATTAAAAACTAAAAAAGTTCTGGCTGTTTAATTGAGAACATTAAAAATTGAATAATTTCTCATTAAAGCTTTATTCGCAGACATTTTTTAATTAATAGCGTTTGAAATTGAAAATTTTTTATTTTCGTATATCTGTATTCAAAGTTTTAATTTTTTCAAATCCTTAAGCCTTGAGAGTTGGACATTTTTAGGTCGAAAACTTTGAAAATCTATTAATTTACAGTTCAGTTACAGTCTTCACACTATTTCCCCTATTCACCATTTCCCCCCTTTTTTTGGGGGGTTTTCGCTTAAATGTGAACTAAATTAATAGGATCCAATAATAAAATCCAAATATTTTGATTAAATGTTTATTCTTTGGGTTAAGAATTCGACTATTTGGTTGAAAATTTAATAATTTTATTGAAAATTCATCTCTTTTGGTCGAAAATTGAACTGTTTTGTTAAAAATCGCTTTTTTAATAGAAAATTCATACTTTTGGATTGAAAATTCATCTATTATGGTGGAAGTAACCTTTTTTGGTTCGAAATTCATTTTTCTTGTTTAAAAATGAACTTTTTTGTTGGAAATTTAACTGTCTTCTAAAAAATTCGCCTTTTTGAATGAAAATTCAATCATTTAGTTAAAAATTCATGTATTTTGTTGAAAATTCGTTTCTTTTGATTGAAATTTCAACTGGTTGGTTGTAAATGAATGCAACTGGTTTGGGTAAACAATTTTTTTTTTTTAATTCAACTATTTTGTTTAAAATTCATCTTTCTTGGTTGAAAAAGGTCTATTTGTTGAAAATTAAACTTTTCAAGTTGATAATTCAACTGTCTTCTAAAAAATTCGTCTTCTTGGCTTGAAAATTCAATAATTTGGATGGAAATCTAACTATTTTTCGTTTAGGTTTTATCTTTTTTGAATAGAAAATTCATCTTTCATGGTGGAAAAGTCATATTTTTGGTTTGAAAATTCGTCTTTCTTCGTTTAAAATTAACTTTTTTGTTGAAAATTTAACTTTCTTTTGTAGAATTCGTCTTTTTGGCTTGAAGATTCAACTATTTGGTTGAAAATCCAACTGTTTGTAGTGAAGGTTTAATCTATTTTATTTGAAAATTCGACCATTTGGTTGAAACTTCCATTATTTTGTTCAAAAATCACATTTTTTGGTCAAAAATTAGATTTGTTTTGTTGAAAATTTATCTTCTTGGACAGAAAATTCATCCTTTTTGTATTGAAATTTTGTTGTTGTTGAAAATGAAAGTTTTCAGGCTGATAATTCAACTTTCTTCTAAAAAAATCGTATTTTTGAATTGAAAATGTAATAAATTGTTTGAAAATTCGACCATTTGGTTGAAGATTAAATTACTTGGTTCAACAGTCATCTTTTTTTGTCAAGAATTAAACTGTTTTGTTGAAAATTGATCTTTTTGGATAGAAACTTCATCTCTTATGGTGGAAAAGACATATTTTTTGGTTGAAAATTCATCTTTCATGGTTTAAAATGAACTTTTTTGTTGAAAATTTAACTGTTTTCTAAAAAAATTGTCTTTCTAGCATAAAAATTCAAATATTTGGGTAGAAATTCATCTATTTTTTTAAAATTCTTCTCATTTGTTTGAAAATTCCACTCTTTAGATAAATATCATTTTAGTTCAAAACGATCTATTTGTTGAAAATTAAAGTTTTCAGGCTGATAATTCGAATTTCTTCTAAAAAATTCGTCTCTTTGGCTTGAAAATTCAACTATTTGGTTAAGAATGCAACAAAATTGTTGAATTTTCGAACCAAAAATACAAATTTTCTACAAAACAGTTGAATTTTCAACAAAAAAATTAATTTTCAACCAAAACAGAATAATTTTTTACCAATTTTTTTTAACCAAAAAAGGTTGAATTTCTACAAAAAGAGATAAATAAAAAAAAAAAATTTAGTCAAAAAAGAAAAAAAAAGCAGTCTAATAGTTGAATTTTCAAGCCAAAAATATGAATTTTTAACAAAATAGTTGAATATTCAACCAAGAAATATGACTTCTCAACAAAATTGTTGAATTTTCAAAATATGAATTCAATTTGGAACATAATAAGATTTTTAACCAAAACATTTTAACATTTTAAATAAACATTGAAGTGCATTTATAATACTTTAAAAATATTAGGTTAAAAAAATGCAAATTTTGCCTAAAAAATAAAGTTAATTTTCCCTTGCACACTTTTTGATTTTGGACTATTTTTGACTTCTGAAGTGAGTCCGAGGCCTGTTGATACGACTTTTTTTAAAGCTTTCTAGTCGATTCGAGCCCTGTAGGTGGAATATTTCCCAATATTTTTATTTGTAACCTTTTTTTTTTATCAGAGACAATTTTATTTATACATTTTTGTACCTATGATTTAATTCTTTTTATTTATGCATTTGGTTCCATTTTTGTTTGCTTATGTTGCCATTATCCTGAAACAGAAGGTATGAACGAGGATGGATCTTTTATTGGTCAGTATGGCCGAAAGAAACCGGAACCCAATTCGCAAGCGTTCGCAACGCTAGTGTAAGGTAGGGCACGCTTTTTTATTTTTTCTCTTTTTTCATTATTTATTAATTCTACTTTCTAAGTTTTTCTGCTTCTTTATATTTTTTTGGTAGATTTTCTTCAGGGTGTCTACCCTACGTGGAAGACCTGAAAAACCTGGAATTGTCAGGGAATTTTTATAATACCTAGAAACCCCTGGAAATACCAGGGCATTTTTTTTTTAAATCAGGGAACTTTTTCGAAAGCGCGATTAATTAAAAAAAATGCAGTAATTGAATAACAATGATTCTTCATTGGTAAAATTAGGTTTATATTACTTTATCTTGATTAAATATTTTGTCGTAAATTAGTTTTTTGTTTGAAATTAATTGTTTTAACTGAAAATGTAACTACTCATTTTTTAATATTCATCTTTTTGATTGAAAATTCAACAGTTTGTATGGAATGTTTTCTCTTTCTTGACTGAAAAATATTTCTTAGTTGAAAATTCAATTTATGTTGAAAAGGTGCCTTTTTTGGGTTGAATTCAACTGTTTTTGATTAAAAATTAAAATCTTTTTTAGGTTGAAATATTAACCTAGTACATTTTTCGTTCAGAATTCATCTTTTTTGTAATAAAAACTGAATTACATGGTTGAAAGTTAAATTCTTTTGTTAAAAATTACTTTTTTTGGTTGAAGATTCATCATTTTGATTGAAAATGCATCTCTTTGGTTAAAAATTGAACTATTTTGTTGAAAATTCGTTTGTTCTTTAGCTGAAAATGAATTTTTTTACTGAAAATTTAACTATTCCAGTTGAAACTTCAAATATTTTTTTGAAGCTTTGTTTTTTTTTTGTTGACAAATTTTTTTTTATTAATTGAAAGTGTAACTACTACTGCAATGGAATATTCCATCATTTTAGTTGAAAATTCATTTATTTTATTGCAAAATCTTATTTTTTTGCAGAAATTAATCTTCTTGGTTGAAAATTAATCTTTTTGTTTGAAAATTCAACTATTCCAGTTAAAGATTCATCATTTTATTTGAAAATTCATCAGTTTGATTGAAAATTAATTTTTTAAACTGAAAATTGAACTATTCTATTTTAGGTTGAAAATTCATCTTTTGTAGTTGAAAATTCAACTCTTTGATAGAAAACTTGTATTTTTAATTGAAAATTCAGGTATTTTGTTGAAAAATCGTCTTTTGTGGTAGAAAATTAATCTTCTTATTTACAAATTCATCTTCTTGGTTGAAATTTTAAGTATTCCAGTTAAATATTCATCATAAAAAAATAATGATAATAAAAAAAAATTTAATTAAAAAGAAAGATTTAAATTTTTTACCTTTTTTATGTTATTATTTTTTTACTCTTTTGTCAAAAATTCATCTTTTTAGTTTAAAATTCATCGCGTTGGTTGAGAATTATCTTTATTGTTGAGGTTTCATATTTTTCCTTTTCGGAAAAGTATTTGTTTGTAAATTCAACTATTTGTTTAAAAATTAACTTTTTGGTTGAAAATTTATATTTTCGGGTTAAAAATTCGTCTCTTTTGGTAGAGAATTGATATTCTTCATTGAAAATTCTACTTTTTGGATTGAAAGTTCAACTATTGATTACAAATTAACTTTTTTGCTGAAAATTCATGTTTTTGGGTATAAAATTTAACTGTTTTGTACAAAATTCGTTTTTTTTGCCCCAAATTTTGTTTCTTTCTTGTTAGAAAAATATTTCTTGATTGAAAATTCGTCTATTTGGTTTGAAAATTCGTCTGTTTTGGTAAAAATGTAATCTTTTTTTTTTGTTAAAAATGCAAGGCTGAAAAATAATCCGTTTTGGTTGAGGATTCAACTATTTTGTTGAAAATTCGTCTTTTTTTTGTTGAATTCAACTGCTTTAGGTTCAAAATTTTTATCGTTTTTGTTTGAAATGTCAACTGTTACATTTTTTGTTGAAAAGTAATCTTTTTTTTTTGTTGAAAATTCAACTACTTGGTTACAAGTTCTACTACTTTGTTAAAAATGTATTCTTTTATTTGAAGATTCATAATTTTAGTTGAAAATTCGTGTGTTTGGGTCGAAAATTAAACTGTTTTGTTGTTAATTCGTCTTTTTGGGTAGAAAATTAATCTTCTTGATTGAAATTTCATCGGTTTTGTTAAAAATTCGACTGTTTTTGTTTAAAGTTCATCTATTTTGTTGAAAATGCAATATTTTTACTTGAAATGCTAGAATTTTAAAGCGTTTAAAATTGAATTCAATATAGTAGTCACATTAATTTCACTCAAAAGAATTTATTCCCCTATTTTTGTGAGAAATCTCCCTATTTCCGATTGTTTAATAAATATATTTGATTACAAAAAAATGCGATAGTCAAGGCTTGAATAACTAGGTTAAAAAACAAATTGTACCTATGGAAAAATACTGGAATTGTCAGGGAATTTTTTATCCGAAGAAAATCTGCTCTTTGGTAATTGTGATTGAATTATTATGAAATTAAATTTTTCCAAATTAAAAGAACATTTTCCCTCTTTTTTTTCAGGTCAATTTACTGAAGATGGTTCTTTTATCGGGCAATATGGCCCGAAAGGCAGACCCGAGGAGACGCCGTCGATCCCAACCGGGACGATAGCAACCTACGTTTAACCTTTGTTCCTGCCACAAAATTCGGATTCTCTTCTCGCTGAGATTTCGAAATTCGAACTCAGCACAATTCGCCTGCAGCTGTTAATTGTAAGCGTTTTGCGCTGGGCGCAACGTCCACTCTATACTGCCAATTAGAACCCACATTTTGGCTTTCCTAGTCGACTCGAGTATCAACAAAAAAAAAAAACAAAAAAAAAGAAAAACGTTCGCTCAAAGCTGGAATCTAAATAATTTCAGAATCTCAAATTTGACGAAAGAAGAATCTCAATGTCAATTTCCATTGAATTTGACCAAAAGCTTTTCGCTAGGTCGTAAAATAAATTAACAAAGAAAAACGACAAAGCTCTTTACAAAAGAGTTCAAACATGACAAAAAAAAGGGACGAAAAAAACTTGACTTTCGAGCAATTTTCATTCTCACTTCAAAACTCTGCCTTCCTCTCGAGTTTACTAAGAAATCCAGAAAGTTTTTAGATGTTTCATAGCGCGCTAGCTAATTTCAGAAACGGTCTCGTAAAAAATAGAGACGCTCGAGCAATACTGTGGTGATTGATAAATATTTAAAGAAATTCTTTATTTGAAGGGCGCTTAATTTGGGAATTTTTCCAATTTTAGGAGGTTCCAGATTCAAAAGCGTTTCTAGTAGTATAGCTGTGGTAGTGTCACTCCACTTACCGACGGTCGGTAATATCTACTGTCGGTAAGTGAGGTGACACTGTCATAGCTATACTACTGTTTCTAAAATTCGCCTTGCATGCAAATCAAAACCCTCTTGTAATTTAAATCAAAACTCGAGCGTCTCTCTTTCAAGTTTCTGTTGACTACTTTTTTTTCTCTGGGTCAGACTTCGCTATCACTGCTTCTTACAGGGTAACCACGTTATGTTTGTATCGTTTCAAATATGTATGCAAAGCGTTTTCGAAGCTCTCAACATTTTTTTTTTTTGTTGAGAATCTGGAAAACAATTGAGTTGGGGAAAGAGCAGCGACCAAAGTCTGGCCTCTTGACTGACCTCAGAGAACAAAACAAAAAAACCAAGAAACAAAAAAAGTAAATTACCCTTTTCATCATTTGTACGATTCCAGATAGCGAGATATACGAGAGATATTAATTATTGATACGATATTGAGAAAGATTATTGTAAATGCACTATTAGTAGTTAAAAAGTGAGAACACAAGGCCTCTAATTGTTGCTTTTTGTACGTGAAACGCGCTTTCGGAAACTTGACTTCCGTTTCTTTCTCGTTCTAAAAACGCTTAACGCCTTCTTTTCCCATTTTTGTTCCCAAGGGGATTGAAACTGTTCTTATTTCTAGCATATTTCTTATCGCACGATCGATGTAGCGAGCGAGGAGCGCAGGGCGATTCATTTTTTTCCAATTTCGAGACGCCTTTCGCTCCACGTCAATGTAGTTATGGTATATAATTATTTAATATATTGAGCATTGAATATATATATAAAGATATATATTTAAAAGATAAAAACTCACGTCGAAACAAGAGCAGCTATTAATTTTAGGGGTTGCTGATTTGCGATTGGACTGCGGCGCTCTCAAATTGCCTCGAAAATATTTTTCCTAATTTATATAGTTTTCGAAGCAGATTGAGGACGAAACTCGTTCGACGGGAACTTCAGCCCGGGGATCGAAAGTTTTCCTATCAACGAATAGATATTAGTGTGAATCTCAAAATTTAAATTAAATTATTAATTAAATTAATGGATAATTGTCGAGCGAGTTTCCGAGGAGAAAAAGTACCTACGAACGAAAGCGGTATCCAATGCCTAACACTTTCCCTTGCATAAACTTCCAGTATTTTTGTACGAGTGATCCTTTTTTTTTTTTGTTTTTGCTTCGTCCTCATTTATTCATTTATTTTTTGATACTTTTTAACACTCATTTTACAATCGACTTTTACACTATCCGGTCTCTGCGTTTTGTAGAAAGAGAAGAGAGAATCCGCGAAGTTTTTTGAAAGAACGATAAGAACGATTTATAGATTGAGTTAGAATAAAGCGGTTTATTATTTAATTTCTGGATAAACTATTCGTACTTTGCACTGCGTGCATAGAATCATTGTATATTATCTTTTTTATTAGGCTTAAGGGAACATCGACGCGTCTCCCGGAAGAAAGAGAACCGAGGCTTTGTGATTTTTGTGGGGGTTTTCGGCTCTTTTTCGCCGGGAGACGATCATTTTTTCTACGAAGTAGCGATCGCAGTCGATAGTGGATCTCATTAAGGGATCGTTGAAGCGAAAGTACATTTTTAGGAGGCAATCGACAAGCAGCTTTTTTGGGCTTAAAAGATAATTTATCTTTTTTCTTTTTATTTAAGAGCAGCTATATTTAATTGATAATGAAATCTAAGTATTTTTTAAGTCAATACATTTAAGTAGTGAGAATTTAGGAACGTGTTTGGATTTTTATAAGTTTTATTTGTGATTTTTGTGAGTTTTTTTTTGTTTGTAATATTTGGGTTTTGGATTTATGCCGGAATTATTTCCGTTCTGAAAGTATTCTGCGAAAAGCTGCGTATCGATTGCCGTCCGATCGAGAATCTCAATGAGTTGTATTCATTCGATAGAGTACAGTATTGCGTTGTGTTTAGTTAAGCAATATATATATATTATTTTTTTTTTTTGTATTTTAAGTTACCGCCGTTTATCGACGATTCTTTTTTATACGTCGCGCATTCCAAAATACGCCCGTGTACCATCCACCACGTCAATAAAAAAGAGAAAAATATACAAATACGTGATGCGTATAATTTACAAAATGCGTTTCAATTCAATTTTAGTGAGTTGCCCTTACCTACGATTTTTAGTGTAATTTTTATCAGGAATTTAAAGTTGTAATTTAAGAAAAGAATTTTTTTCATTTCAATTTAAGTTCAATTTTATTCTGAATCATTTCATTGATTTAATTTGTAAACAAAAATAGGACACTATTTTCGAGTTCTGTATATTTTGTTGTAAATTTCATATTTTTTAAAAGAGTTGAGGAATTATCTGTGTGTAATGTGTATAGTTTAAAATGATGTAGGTTTGAATGGTTTTTTAAAAAAATAATTCAATTAAGAAGATTTGCAATAGAATATTCTTCAGTTATCACGATTTGAAATTATCTTAATAATTTATATTTTTTTAATTTATTTATTTTTAAATTTAATCAATAAAAAAGCCTTAATTATCTTATCAATTATATTATTAATTTATTATTATATTAATTTTACAATTCTTTAATTTTCAATATGTATAAATAATGTCTTAAATTATAAATATTTCAAAATGAAGAAACTTCGATTGTAGAGCATCAAAATCACAGAATTTGTAATTCTAAAACTTGAAACTTGCATATTTTTCTATTGTAAATATTGCCAAAATTAATAACTCTTTAATTTTAAAGACCTGCATTTCAAATTTCTATAATAATAAAGAGAAATTTATTGCAAACTCTTGAATTTTCGATATGTATAAATAATAATTCGTAAAAGTTGATAATTTTGGAAATCAAAAGTCAAGTTTTCAATTATAAATCTTCCGAATTGGAGAAATTTCGAGTAGAAATGATAAAAATTACAAAAATTTAAAATTATAAATTGTCAAAATTAAAATCTGTTCAATTTTAAAGATTTACAATTTAAAGTTCTGCAGTTTTCAAGATTACAATTGAAAATTCATGAATTTTGAAAATCTAGAACTACGCATTCAATATTCGAAGGTATGTATTTTGGAACATTTTTTTTGTGTAACTTAATGGTGAAGATGTGCAATCGAACATAGTATTTGCCGGCGAAGCGCGCAATAGCGAGTACACGAAGTGCGAAAACCTAGAGGAACCGAGCTTCAAGCGTCAGGTTAATGTGTCCGAGCGCGCAGCGCGATGTGAATACATTATCGAGCGCGGAGCGCGAGATAAATACCAAATCGAGCGCGAAGCGCGAGATCCAATAGGTGCGCGCCCAGTAGGTGCGCGCCCTAGCTCGTGCTTTTTACTGGAAAAGGTTATAGATTTAAAAGAAGGTTTACAGTTTTGAATCAATGTTAGGTTATATTAACATTTTTCACTGAAAATTAGTTATTAAAAAAAAAGACATTAGGTATAAGAAAGGATTTATAATCTTAAACAATTTCTTGTCATGTTATGTAAGTTTTTCTTGTCTAAAATTGCTATTGATGATAAAAAGTCATCAAATTTCCAAGAATGTTTACCATGCTTGAAAAATAGGATATGTTAGCATTTTCTACTGGAAATCAATTATGATAGATAAAAATCATTTGGCTTTAAAAATTAAACTTACAATTTGAAACAACTTTAGATTATCTTGGTGGTTTTCGTTTTGAATTGGTATTTTTCTACCAAAATTCAACGGTTTGATTGTCTATAAAAAATATTGCGTATTACTTCGGTAGTTAAGATATCAATTTCCATAAATTATCAAAAATATTGTCCATGCTTTCATCCTCTATTATTTTAGATAACAGATACTATAGGATACAGAGATTTTGTATTAGCATTAATTTTATATTCTAATTTAAAAATTATGTAAGAAAAAACAATTATTCGCCGGCTTGTTGATTTTCTTGCGAAAATCAAATAATAACTCTATAAATATAGTATTATGTTTGAAATAACAATCATAAAAGAAGAAGTTATATAAGGATTTTAAAAGAAGAGTAAGAACAGAAATAAACTGGGAGTATGAAAGAGCATAAAAGAAATCTTACGCAGTTTATCGACTGAAACTTTGCTTCTTATACAACCAGCAGAAAATTTTCCTCAAATTTTATCGACAATTCAATAAATAGAAGCAGAAGTAATTGACTGATTCGTTCATTACAGTAGCGAATTATTTATTTTTAATTGCTTTTTTCGCAAAGTGGTACTTTGAAACTGACACGGGGAGCGAAAGTTTCTAAAGAAATATTTTCGCGTCGACAGACGTGGCCTTGCCGACTCATCCGGAAAACATTTCTTTCCAGTTGGCAAGTTCAAACGAAAAGTCCGAAAGCTCGGGAAAAGTTCCACTTCGGTGAATAAATTATAGGTACCACGTAACAACAAACATAAATCCCATACATCGCGATACTTTCACATGTGAAACTTGAAAAAGTATTTTTCCTACTGCATTGCACTTCAGTACATGTAATTTGTTGAGTTTTCAAATAATACGATCAATCAATCATTTTCTCAAAACATTTCAAAATAAGGGGACATTCAAAAAAATACCCCAGACTATTTTTAATACTTTTTCCACCCCTCTTCTTCTTCGTCACACATCCTCACACAAATCTTAAATCCCACTCAGGATGACGTCAACAATAAGGTCCCCCCTACTCTTTTAAGACAATATTTTTTCTTCGATTTCATTTCATAAATACCTGAAATAAAACACAATACATAAATCGAATCTTCGGTCATTGGAGGGAATTTGTAAGGACAGAACTACAACCGAACAGTCATGGTTGGTTTGTGTTGTATACTAAGAAGGGCATCACCCTTCAGCAGATTAGTAATAGATGAGAAAATGTGTATGCCTTTCAAAAGTTCTTGAAAATGTCTCCAGATTTGGTATGTTTCCATACATTTCACAGGGTTTTATATTTAAAAAGTTACTCGTAATTTTCCGTAAGTTTTTATAAATTCTCGTAATTTTGCATTCTCAAACAAAAATCATCATAAAAAATCCCCATCTTCAACAGTTCCCGAATATGTCAGCATTTTACACCGTAATTAGGCAACCTTAGCAAAACATTATTAGATTTCAAAGACCATAGTTTTCTCAACAATTTACACTCTTTCGTCCCGTTAGAGCGTGTTTCACCGGAAACGAACATTCCTAAACAAAAATCGTCAGATTTTAAAGGTTCATAGTTTTTTAACATCCCCAAGCAACGCTAGCGTTTTACACAAGAAACTGATGTTTGAAGTCGCTAGATTTCAAAGAAGATGAACAATTTTTGAAGAGTTCTATGTGACATTGGCGTTCCGCATCGGAAACTGCTGTTTTTGAACAAAAACCATTATAATTAGAGCAAGATTTAGAGTATTTTAAACATGTTATTTTATGTCAATGAATTCCGTCTAAAATTATCTTCATACATCTCACGATTTACAGACATTTCCAGAAATTTCCGTGAATCACATAACTTTCCATAACCTTTCATGAATTTCAACAAGACTTAATAGACTTACACCTTTGTTTTTAACGCCTGAAACAAAAGAGTTGGGATACTAATGGGCGCGAGTGGAGATCTTTATACGATGACTTTGTGAAGCTCTTCACCAGGGGTGATTATTAGAGAGATTGATCAGCGACCTGATTCAGAGCAGTATTGCGGAACGAACGTGTAATTTAAATAAACAACACCTCAGTCTATAAATGTATATCCCCCCACCCTATACCGCCTCCTGCAATGCCCTTCTTCACTGAGTCACGCTTGCCCCGAAAGGGATATGGCTTGAAAGCATAATAATCAATATTAATAATAACAGACTTTACAGTCCAAAATTCTTTGAAAATAGGAAAAATAGTGTGATTTTCCTACAAATTGGGGAATAATAGGGGAATAAATTATTTTGAATAAAATAAATGCATATGTGTCATATTTCAATTAATATACAAACATTAGGTATCCAAGTCAAAATATATTTCATTTTCAACAATACAGTTGAATTATCAAACAAAAAAGATTAATTTTCTACTAAAAGAGATTAACTTTCAACGCAAAAGTTGAGTTTTCGAGAGAGGTCGAATGAATTACAAAACAGTTAACTTTTATACCCGTAAGAAAAAAATATTGACCAAGAAAGATGATTTTGTAAAGCAAAAAGTTAAATTTCCAATAAACAAACATATTAATTTTAGACCAAATAGTTGCATTTATAACTAACAATAAGTATTCAGATTTTTAAGCTTTAAAGACAAATTTCCAACTGAATAATTGCATTTTTAAAGAAAAAAGATTTGTCGAATCTTCAAGACAAAAAAGACACTTATTTTAGAAGGTAGTTGAATTTTCAGCAAAAAAATAAAATAAAATAAAATGAATAAAGGTATACTAGTCGAAATATATTGCATTTTCAACAAAATGGTTAAATTATCAAACAAAAAAGACGCATTTTCTATCAAAAAGACGATTTTTCAAATAAAAAATATGACTTTTTAAAAAAAAAGTTGAATTTGAAACCAACCAAGCATTTGCTTTTTTAATCAACAAATATCAAATTTCTACCGAAAGAAAAGAGTTTTTGAACCAAAAAGACGAATTTTCAATAAGAATGTGAATTTTTAACTAGGAAAGATTTTGCCGTCAAGTAAGAAATAATTTTTTAACGCAATTGTTGAATTCTTGAACCAAAAAGGCGAATTCTCTAGAAAATAGTTGAATTTTATACCCAAAAATATGAATTTTTTACCAAAAAATTTCATTATTAACCAAGTAGTTCTATTTTCTACGGTAATAGAATTTTCACCACAAGAAGAATTTTTAGCAAAACAGTTGAATTTGTGAACCACATAATTGATTTGTTAACTGAATGCAATCTATTTTCAACCAAAAATTAAATAATGAAACTTGCAATTGAAAAAATTCACTTTTAACAACAACAAAAACGAATTTTGTAGAAGAAAGCTGAATTTTGAACCCAGAACTTTTTTAACAAAAATGATGAATTTTCAATATAAAAGAATGAATTTTTAACAAAACAGTTGAATTTTCTACTTAAACTATGAATCCTCAACAAAAAATGTAATTGTTATCATTGTTCAACTTTTGATCAAACAGTTGACTTTTCAACTAAAAATATGAATTCTTAACGAAAAATGTGGTAGTTGATATTTCAGCCAAATAATATTTTTAACTCAAAAAGAGTTAGATTCATCCAAAAAACACAAATTTCCAACAAAATAGTTGAACCATCAACCAAAACAGTTTAATTTTCAATCAAACAGTTGCAACTTCAATGAAAAAATATAAAATTTTTCTATAAAACAGTTAAGTTTTCAACCACGTTGTAAACTTTCAAACTAATAGTTCAAATTTCTATGAAAGTAATACAATTTTCAACCTAAAAAGACAAAGTATTAATAAAGCAGTTGAATTTTCAATCCAAATAGTAGAATTTTGAACGAAAACGATAATTTTTCAACCAAGAATGGAATAGTTAATTTTGGAGATGAAAGAAGTTATTTTTAACAAAAAACGAATTTTAGAAAAATAGTTAATTTTCCACCAAAGAGATGGATCCTCGACTGAAAACGATCAATTTTCAACCAGTAATGGAAGAGTTCAATTTCCAGTTAAAATAATTAATTTCCAACCAAAAAAGAACAAATTCTCAAACTTAATAGCTAAATCTTCAACCAGTAAAACAAATTTTACCCCAAGTAGTTGAATTTGCAATGAAAAATGGATATTTTAGTTCAATTTTCAGTCAAGAATATCAATTTTCCACTAAGAAAAACGAATTTTCAACAAAGTATTTGAATCTTCAACCGAAAATAGTAGAATTTTCAACCAAAAGAGATAAATGGCAAAAAAAAAAAATATAATAGTAGATTTTCAATCACCAATAATTTACAACAACAAAAATTGAATGACCTTATTGCCTTCTATGAATTCAGTTTGCATTTAAGCAAAAAACGAGAAAAATGGCAGTGAACGTAGTTTTTTAATGGCCCCTAATTGCATTTGAGTTATGGTGATCTGGTACAATTTTAATTATTTTATTTAACAATGAAATAAATTCACCCTTCTATAAAACTAAATATCGATTTAGTAAATTCGATTAAGAATTCTTGAATTTTTTCGTATAATGAAATTGTAGTTTGTCAGAAACCTCTCCAGATTGCTATCTCCTCGACGCCAACGTGAGACTGCTATTAGATTACTTCTTGCCGCATGTTTACCACAATAAGAAGAAATCTTTTCTTAACGATCAGGCTTCACGTGAAAAATTCGTTATAGCCTATGTTTGACACGTTGCCAGTAAAAATTAACGCGTTTGATTTACCGTTACTTCTTTATAATTTGTAATTTTCTACTGTTACTTTTGTTTTTTTCAAGAAGTAACGCGTTACCGGTATCGTTACGAAAAAAAAAAAAATTTGTTACCTTGCTGTTTTTAGTTTGAAGCATTATTAATTTTGAACAACAGAATTGGCACAGAATTTTCTGTTTTTGTAATAAAACTAGTTTTTCAAAAACTTAATGACTCAAACGAAATATTTTAACAATAAGAATGGATCCTGTTCGGACGAATATTAATCAAAGCCAGCAATACGTATAACGTAAATGAAATTTTTAATATAATTTGTCACTGTCCAGCGATGAAAATATGAAGTGAAACTTTAACAGATTTACAAAATTTTGTCTTGAAACGTATTTCTATCTTTTGTTTTTTCAAGAAAAATGCGAAAATTTGATATTATGGAAAAAATCTCATAGCAGCAAAAATGGGTTAGCCGGCACAAAACTCACAGAATATCTTTCTTATAGGAGGCCAAATAGAAAAAAATTGGCCATAAAAGTAAGTGTAGGTTTTTTTGTGAAAATTGACTTTTTATATTTTTAATCAAATCATCGCTACTTTGTTAATTTCAAAAAATTGAAGTTTTTAATTGATTTCGAAAAAAATGGTTAAAATCAGATACAAAAATTGGAATATCTGAATTAGGTCAAAAGCAATGGAATTTCAACAAAAAAATTCGTTATTTTATTTTAAAATAAAGGTCAACATTCAAATATCCGTAACTTCGTGATTTTTTTTTCTCAAATCTGAAATATACATGTCTCGATTTAGCCATTTTCATGGATTTGGAAATACTACCTGAGCTTTGTAAATATATATATTTTTCATTTCAATAAGAGTACAAAAAATATTGGATTAAAACATATGCAAAAATTAAAAATATTTTTCAAAACTAATTTTTTTTATTTAAAAAAAATCCAAAGTAGAAAATGTGTATCCTAATGTTACGTTTCTTTCTTGTATAAAAAAAGTTGATACAATATTATTATTTATTAATAAATTATTCGTTTTTTTCATTTCACACTAATTTTAACACTAATTTTAACTTTAAATTTATGTCCGTGAAGTTAGCACAACAACAATTGAACATCCACCTTTTGTGTAATGGAATCGTTTGGATGTCTTTAGGATGCGTTTGGAAGCTAATTTTTCTCGTTTGGACGGCAAAACTCAAAAAGATATTGAGTTTTCAAAATTGAAGTGCTAACTGCCGCTGCGGAACAAACTTTAATTTTTTTCAAATTTTTTTCTATCGGATGTTTGGATGTCGTTAGGATGCTTTTGGAAGCCGATTTTTTTGGTTCGGACGGAAAAACTTAAAACGTTATTGAGTTTTTAAAATAGAGTGCTAACTTCACGGTGCGGAAAAAATTTTAATTTTTTTCAAAATTTTGTTTATCAAATCGTTTGGATGTCATTAGGATGCGTTTGGAAGCTCACTTTTGATGTTTGGACGATGACATTGTGTGAGTGATCGAATAAAAAAGGCATTAGCACCATACTCGCTACTAGAAGGCGCCGCTCGCGAGCATGGTGCTAATTACTTTTTTATTCGATAACTCACACAATTTCATCGTCCAAACGTCAAAAGTGAGCTTCCAAACGCATCCTAACGACATCCAAGCGATTGATAACAAAAATTTTGAAAAAAATTAAAATTTGTTCCGCAGCGTGAAGTTAGCACTCCAATTTTGAAAACTCAATATCTTTCTGAGTTTTGCCGTCCAAACTAAAAAAATGGCTTCCAAACGCATCCTAACGACATCCAAACGATTCTATTAAACAAAATTTGGATATTTAATTGTTGGTGTGCTAACTTCACGGACATGCATTGCCGTTACCGTAAAAAAAAGGATTTTTTTATTCAATTATTTTTTTTCGGAGATTTTAGAATATTTCTACATTAATTCAATAAAAGCTTTGTTCGAAGAAAATTGTATGTGAAAACCATTTCCTCAGTCTTAATAACTGATTTTGTAAGTTTATTTTCATTCATTCACTTTCAATTCATTGAAATTAAGGTTTTCATTCATTTTAAGTACTCGTAATATTTGAGTTATCAGTATTGTTCTGAACTGTATGAATAGTTTATAAAAATATTGACATTTGTTGATTGTAGATATTTAAAATCGTGTACAAAAAATCCGATCATTTTTTATCTTTCTGTTGAACCGCAGATGACAAAGAGTACTATTGAGTGTGGTCTTTTATTTTTTCATGGCGCAATATCGTCGTGATAGCATATGCATTCAACATTTTGATACCCCACATATTTAGAGTGTGCACGTGACCACGATTTCGGCATAAATAGTCGCAGGAAGCCGATAGAATATCTCAAGCTATGACGGTGCAACATTACGTGATGAGATTGAAAATTTGTGCCGAAGCCTTGAAATTGGAGATTAATAGTACGAATTCAGAAGTTCTCCAATTTTTTCATTTTTGAACGAAATTATACAATTCTAAGGTGCCAGTCTACTTATATAAATATTTACTAAAAAGTATTCTAGTTAAACAAATTTTCTACAAAAGCTTGCACAAGAAATAGCTATAAAATACATTAGGCGCGGATATACGGCGTGTAAAAGTCAGCGACCCCCCCACCCCACAGGGGTTACTCACTTACCGCCACTTTCTAGAGTTTCGTAGCTTCGGGCAGAAAGCCTTATAGTTTCGTTTGGGTGTCCGTCTGTCCGTCCGTGTACTTTTTTCCAAGGATGGGAAGTGAGGCTAAATTATGGGAGGGGGACTAGGGAAACTGATAGAAGGGGTAGTAGGGGAAGTAAGGGGAAATGGGTTGTGAGCAAGTAGGGGAAGTGAGGGCAAATTAGGAAGGGGAAGTAGGGTCAATGATTGGAGGTAAGGACGAGTAGTGAGGGAAAGTGAGTGCTTGGCAAGGGAAGTAGAGGAAGGGGAGTTTCAGTTGGGGAAGTGGGGAGGAGGGGAAGTAAAGGAGGAAACAGTTGGGAAAGCGAAGGGTGAGTTGATGGTAAGGGAAGCAGGAGAGAAGAGCAGGAGAGGGAAAGTATAGGGGGGAGGTTTTAAGATTCAACGACCATCTTAGTAGTCTACAAACCCCTATCTTGAAGATGCACGCCACCTATTTTAACTAATTTTTGTCTTTTTTGAGTGGGAAATAGAGAAAAAATGTGAGTAGCAGTTGTCTCCATATCTTCACGTCGAAATGATTGTTTGTAAAAGTCACTAATACCGTATTTTGCTTCCGTACCCATGCCATTTCACCCATGCTATTCCGAGTTCCGACTAGCTCTGTGCTACTAGAGCATTTCTTAGTGCCCTTGAACCATTTCAAAAACAATGTCATATTTACTTCCAAATTGATTTGAATTTTCTCATCTTCATTTTGTTTCGATTTTACCTTTGCCTTCTTCAACTAGTATTTTCACTTTTCTGTACTTGAACCTGTAATCATTTTCTAGTCTAATTCTCTCTTCATTACCAAAAACTGTATTATTTGATTTTCTTAGATAGGCTTGCTTCTTTTCATTATTAGCTACGTGGGTTTTATCATTCCACCAAGCATTACCAGTTATTTTCCCTACAGCCGCAGTACCACACACTTCAGTTGAACTCCTAACAATGATTTCCTGAAATATTGTCCATGCGTCCTCTATATCTTTATTGCGTATCAGCGTCTCTCAAATTGACCTACCCAGGCGCTCGCTTATCTGATTCTGTAATTCTACTCGCACTCCCAGTTTCTGAAAATTCTCTACCTTGATCCGCGTCTTTTTCGTCTTTAGAGTTCTCTTCCTCCTCCATTCGTGATCTAGGTTCATTTTCCAATCTAAGAGGTAATGATCCGTTCCACATTTAGAAACTTCCATAATCCTTGTTTGTATATCTTACTAGCCCTCTTAGTCACTCATAGGCAGCACAAAAGTCAATTATACTGTGTTTTTCAGTTCTGCACCAAGTTCACAGGCGGATAATTTTATTCTTGAAATAAGTATTTGTAATAAACAAGCCCTTTTTTAAGCAATAGCTAAGCAATTTGTCCCCGCTATTATTCATTTTTGGACCTCCGAAGTGAGTTAGCACCCTGTCCGTATCTTCGCATTGCACTTCAACTCATCCATTCATATCTCCTATTAGAATAATTGTTTACCCCTGAACGCAAGTACCTAAAATATCATTGTTAAAAAAAAGTACCTAGAATATCATGTAAAATGCCCGGGCAAGCATCTTTTACTTAACTTGTTTCACCGTCAATGTGAGCGCAGCACGCTATATTAAATTAACTTCTGATTCCCACTTTCATTTTAACCGATAACAATCTGGGAGATACAAATGTATACTCCTGGACATGCTGTTTTGCTCTCTCATTCTTATTAAGACGAATCCTTAGCTACGACGTACTTCACTATCTACTCCTGACCATGGTTCGAATCCGTTTTTCGACTCTACATCTTCTATCACACATCTGCCGTATACCTTTTTCTTTGTTTTAAGTACCCATAAAATATCTAACTTCCTTAGGTTTCTTCTTCCAAAGTTTCTTTCCAATCTGAGGGTACACTACTTTTTCTATTATTCACTGTTTAAAGTATACAGTATACACCCAACTATCGACTCAATGCGAAAAATGTATTTCGTGTGTAAAAATCATGTCTAAAATAATTATCAAATTCGTCCTAAGGTGTTGAGTCCAGTCATAACGTCAGTCCCACCCGACTTTGGTTATTCGAAGGGAGGTATGTGGACAAAATTGGAACCAAAAGAGTCATGGTTGGCTTGCGTTGCATATCAAGGAGGGCACCAGTCTTCTACAGCTTAAGAATAAGTGAAGAAATCTCTACATTTCCCGAATTTCCCGAAAATTTTCAAGAGTTTAATGAATTTTCATCAATTCTTATCATAAATTTTATGCACTCTCATAAATTTTCAAAAGTATCATAGATTTTCATAAATTTTCATACATTTCAACAAATGTAATTAAGTACCATGTATCTCATAAATTTCTAGAGCGTTTTACAACATTCATCAATTTATACTATCTTTTTTTTTAACGCGCGTTGGAAAACTAAGAGAGCTTTTGTGCTTTTTTCATTCAACTATAACGGACCGACTTCGGTGTACGTCTTTTTGAAACTGACAGGTTTAGAAGAAAACACGTGTTTTTCACAATTTTTAAGAAACTACTTTTGACAAGCAGAATTGTTTCCTATTGCAAGAAAACTGCCAAACAATTTTGTACATCGGATATTCATCAGAATCCCAGCTAAAATTCCAAATTGCACTTATTGGAAATTGAACCAAATAATTATGGTCTGAATTTGAAACTGGAACGAGTTACAAAAGTAGCCGTACAGATTATAACTTTCATTAAAATGAATTGATTTATAAAATATATTTCGATTATGAAAGGTGCTCTAGGAAATTAAAGTAAATGATCGAAAAACCCATTTCATCGATATTTTGTTCGAGAGTGAGTGCATTTTGCTGCCAATTTTTAATTTCAGTGTCGTTCTTTATATTAAAACAATTTTTCATTCAAGCAAATATTGAACCAAATCAAAGTAACAGTTTATGCAGAATAGTTCATGATAATTAGATGAACAGGATAGGATGTTCACATTTTATGTTACAATCATATCAACGTCCATTTAGCGGCTGGATTTTAAATCCTTAATATTCTCAATTTTCTTTGTTCTCTTCAATAGGTTAAAATCCGTCTAAATAAGACTAAATGAAATGAGCCAATGACGTTGTAAAATTTTGAAGAAGCTATTGCAAAAATAGTCAAGGTGACCTAGAAACTTCATTTTCGAAATTTCCTGACTTTTCACTGATTTTTCCCTGACCAATTTTCCATTTTCTCTGACCATTATTATTTAAATACCAGTGTTTTAAAATAAAAAACTTTTCAGCATAGAATCTCTTATGAATAGAATACAACCAGTTTATATTAAAATTAAAAATTGGTTCATTTATTTATTTCAACAAAAAAAGTTGAATTTTCGACTAAAATATGATCTTTTAACAAAAGAGGTTAATTTGTAACAAAATAGTCGATTTTTCGATAAAAAAAGATGTCTTTTTACCAAGGTACATAGTTAGATTTTCAACAAAATACTTGAACTTTCAACTTAAAAAGATGAATTATCAACCAAAATTGTCACGGTTGATATTTCAACCTACAAAGATGGAATTTCTATCAAAAAGATCCATTTGAAAACGAAAATGACAATTTTGAATCAAAAAGATTGACTTTTGAACAAAAGAGATGAATTTTCAACTAAAATAGCTCAAGGATGGATTTTATGTAGAAAAGTTTGAATTTGAACCCGGAAATATAAATTTTTACAGAAAAGTTATTTTTCAAGCAAACAGAAGCATTTTTCACCAAAAAAGAAGAAATTGCAAGCCAAGAAGATTAGCTTTCTACCAAATACAAGAATTTTCAACAAAAAAAGATCAATATTCAACCAAGTTTGAAAAAGTTACATTTTGAGTTGAAAAAATAAATTTTTTAACCAAACAAAAACGAATTTTTCGACAACATTAGTTAAACTTTCAACCAAAGAGATGAATTTTGAACTAAAATAATTAATCTTCAAGTAGAATAGTTAAATTTTCAGTTACAAAAATTAATTTCCAACAAAAAAACGAACTTGCAATATTTTAGTCACAGAAGTTTTTAATTTTAAAACAAAAACCGCCGAACTAATCCAAAAAGACAAGTTTTTAAAAACTGGGTTGAATTGTGAACCAAGAAAGATTCCAGTTGAACTTTCAACGCCAAAATATGAATTTTCAACAAAAAGTTAATTTTCTGTCAAAATAGTTGAATCTACAATCCAAAAAGACAAATTTTCAACAAAGTGCTTAAATTTTTAACCAAAAGGGATTTTAACAAATTTGTTGAATTTTTAATTAAATAACAAAATTTGTGCAAAAAGAAAGTTGCAAAAAACATGGAAATATGAAAAAGGTCAATAAATTACTGACAAGAATATTACATCACGGTGGCCGTAAAATTTTTTTTTCAAAATTCCCTAATTTTTCCCTGACCAATTTTCAATATTCCTCGACCAGTAGTATTCAGAGACCAGGATCTTAATCTTGTTACATTTTCAATATAGAATCTTTTATAAACAAAATAAAAACATTTTCAAATTTAAAATTTATTATACTTGATAGTTATTTAAAGTTTCTCTTATAGAAGTTCTCTAACTTTTGCAAATTTTTTTACTTCCTAACTTTTCCTGACCTACGGCCACCCTAATAGCGCAAATTACTATGTTTTTGTTAAATTTTCAATAAAATTTGAAACAAGTTTTTTTTAAAAAAAATGAAACAAGTGGACATAAATTTCCATGAAAGTTTTTCAAAATATACATTCAATTGGTTTTTATTAATATTTTTCTACGAAGGAGGTGACTTCCAATTTTCCAACAATATTGTTCCAGCTTCAATCTCTTCCACTATGTTAGGGAAAAAATTGTACAATTGTGCTGATAAGTTGCCGTGGTTATATAGAAATTTGTTTCCAAAGATACGAACCTAAGAGCGTTGAAAAATTTTTATTCCCGACTTTATTTGAGATTCAAGAAAACATTACAATCTACACTACTTTCTGTAATATTTTTTTGAAAAATTGACTTAATTTTTATATTTTGTTGCGAAAAATTTCACGAAGATTGAACGAGCAATGGTTCGCATAATTGATACAAATAGGTTTAAATAAAATTTTTGTATACACTACTGTGTACTTTTTCTACACTCGATATTTTATTTACATTATCTTTTATATTTTTAGTTCATTAATTTATTTTTATTTTTTTTTCTGTCAATTTTGTATAAAACAATTGTGTAGTGAAGAACAACAGACATAGTGAGTTTAATAATTATAAATAAACAATGCCATGCATTTTCATTAAATATAATTTATTTAGGCATAAGGCAATATTATACATACATTTATTTCTGGTGTTCACGGTTTGTTTCTATTGAGTTTAGAAAGTTCTATAAACTGAGTCCCCTTTGCAAAATTGAGTTTAATTAGACAAAGTAGATGGAAACGAAAGTCAGATTATTCATCTAGCAATATAAAGTTTATTAGCGAAAATGAACATTTAAACTGCATAATTTGAGTTACGTAGAATTTGGAAGATAAAATACTTTTAATTTTAAAAATGTATTACATTTTATAATAAAGAAATAATGAATAAGAACAAATGAATTTATTTTTTATTTTTAATAAGCAACATAATTCTTTTCTAAAGAACGGCTCCAATGTCCATTTATGAACTTTTTCAAAAATTGAGAAATTTTTAATCTTTCGATTAAAATTTTTTCTTATTCTCTCCATTCTAATCAGAAAATGTGACCGATACAAGACTTGAAAATATTTCATCTTGAACGTTTCGGATTAGAAATCTGTATCAATTCCAACATCTTGAAATAAAATATTTAAAATTATTAAATTTTTTTCAATTTGATATATTCATCCAGTTTGAAAGTCACAATGTCGGAGATTTCATTTTAATATTTTTCAAATTTTTGACATCTTAGACCCCCTCTTCCCTGTAGTAAGGATTTTTTAATATATTTTTGAACTCCCTCCGCTTCTTGCGTAAGAATTTATATTTTTCACTCAATATATCGACAATATATTATCTATTTTCATTGCAAACGAAATTGTGGCGGATTCTCAGTTATTTAAAAAGGATTAAAACTAATTTTAAGGGATTTGAAGGTATTCCAAAGGACTACAAAGTATTTTTGAAACTACTACATTTTTACGGAACTTAATGGTGTTTCCAAATCTTTGGAAGGCTTTCATGAAATGTGAAGGGATTAAAAAAGATTGCAAGGGATTATAAGCGTTTCAAGACATTTAAAACAATTCCAAAGTAATACGAGAGGAGCTTTTCTTTCAGTCTTATTTTCTTGGGGTTCCTCCTATCTTCGTCCAGGATAAAAATATCTATTATGCATGTACCCTTTCTCTTTATTAATTTATTTTTTATTTTTATAATTATGATGAAAATGTTTTTTAAGTTTAAAAAAAGTTTTATATCAAAGCCAGAGATTTTACACTAAAAAAATGGTTTTGAAAGTGAAATGATATAAAGATAACAATTTTAGTCAGTTGAAAGCAGAAAAATGTTGTGTTCTAATCGTTATCCAACAGACTGCGGCTTCCAATTTTCCTTCTAACCCTTTTCCAAACTTGTAATTAAAAATTTTGAAATTTTCAATATCTTGATCGCTAAAAATAAAATAAATATTTGTTATCGCTTAATGAATCAAACAAGTTTATTAGTCAAAAAATGTCGAAAATCTATTTAGACTTGGAAATTGTAGAAGGAAAATCACAAGGGAAAATAATTCTTTTGAGGTGTAAGAACAGCTGATTTTGTAGGAGCATTTTTATATGAACGGCTTCTTACGTTTAACTGAAAGATAGTTCAATATTTGAATTGAACATTTTGCAGGTATGAAAGTTCTAATATTTTAATCTTTATGGCACATCAACATTTTTGGTAAACTGTAAGTGATCAGAAACTTGTTTCAGTTTTTAGAAGCTACCCCAGAACATGATATACATAGCAATCACTTAATTTGAATAGTCATTGTTCTTTATGTGTATACAAAATTTCTGATGCCACCCCTCCCAGTTCACTTCTATAGATCCGCGACTGAAAAACAGTGTGTGATAAATTAATTTTTTGGTTTACAAAATCAGCGAAATATAATTTACAATCTTAGCTTTGAAATGTGGCTTTGGCATGAGAGTTTTCAAAGCGCGATGTCAGCACGATATACTTTTGCGATTTTTTTTGAAAAAAAAAAGGATTCCTCCGCACGCTTCGAGAATCACCTCCGAGTTGGCAAAACTGCTACAAATAAAGTTTGCCGATGTACTTACCACTACTTTTCATTATATTGCTACACGATACGAGTTCCGATCGATTTCCTCGATATCGGTACCGTCCAGCAGTGAGCATTAAAATTAAATTATCGCCAGAACGCGATACAGGCGACGAGAATTATAGGGTGATTTTTTAAATAAAGCAGAAAATCAATGGTTGTGTGCCAGTCACTCTTTCACAGCCAGCATAAATAGTCCATGAATATGTTAATTTATACCCACACAGATAAGCAAAATGGTAATAATTACAATCAAAATATTTTCCCGAACTTCGATGAAACTGTTTCTGGTTGGTAACGAATTTCAAATAACGTCCTCTGGTAAAAATTCTGATTGTGGAATATTTATGACTGTAAATTGTTTCACGAGTGAATCACCATTATGTGAAATAAAATAGAATAAAAACGAAAAAAAAACGAATTTATTCTAGAATATCAAAATTCACCATAGTTTGATGAAAGATATTCACTATTTACTATATTCATGGACAAGTGTCTAAGAATGGCCATCCTTGGCGAAGAAGGTGTGGATCTCGGGACAGTGAGGGTGCGTGGATTAGCATTCGCAGATGATAAGTATGAAGAACATATGTCTGCAAATTAACGTAAATAGAACATTAATTATGCTTTCTAAAGGAAAGGTTGAAGAAACAATATGCAATACTGTCCTAAGCGATGAGAGGACAGCACAGATTGATAATTACGCACACTTTGATATCCTATTCACTAATGAAGGAAAGATAGATGGAGAGATGGATAGGCGTATTAGAGGGTAATGAGGTTATCGGCAGATAAGGATATATTATCAAAAGCAAAAATATATCACATAAAGCTAAAACGGCAATATATATATTTTGTTGTGTTTGCACCTACAGTGCTGTAGGATAGCGAAACCTGGACCTACCAAAAAAAGGATACTTGTAAAGTTAACGCAGTTGACCTGACATTCCTGAGCTATTTAAGCGGTAAAACGCTAATGGACAAAGTCAGAAATGATAGAATCCTCAAAGAATTTTGTATAGAGGACACACTGACGACGAAACAAGTATATTGAGGTTAAGTAAATGGCAGCGCACCCAGAGGCAGACCAATGAACCAATGGTTAGAATGTGTGAATGAGACCCTAATTCGAAGAGACATAAGAAGCCATAGAAACACAAGAGCTTGCATGAGGAAATGCATGGACGTGAAGGAATCTAAAGACGTATGCCAGGACAGAAGAGCCTGGCGAAAAATAGTTCATAAGAAATGCACGATGAAGAATTTCAGTGGAGTGAATGAAGCCTAAAACGGAAAACCGTGGATACTAATGGACCCAAGTGGAAAGCTTTACATGATGACTTTGTGTTATTTGAATAAATAATGCTGGAAGTCTAGAATTATTTCGAAATCTATACTCCCGCCCCCTCTCCTTATACCACCTTGTAAGATTCCCTTCCTCACCGACTGAGTCACGCTACCCCTAAAGGGATTGAATTAGATTTGTTAGTTTCGGAATTATTCACAATTTTAGTAAGGGCAGTAATTTTCAGCTGTGACCAATTTAGAAACTCATACAAAATATATTTTTAATTCAACAAAGTGCTGATCCACTCACTATTAAAACTATTCTGAATATATTTTAGAGTGATTAGTAGATTTTTTAGCTGATTTCATCTTTATAAATAATCATAATTAATATCTTCATTCGATAATCTTTCTCAAATTAGTTTTTAATACCTTAAGTAACATGAAATAAACTAAGGAAATTATTTTTTAAGAATACTAGCGCTGAGCCTACTATTTTGTAACCCCAGAAAAATTGAATTTACTATCGCTTTAAGGAAATCTTTGTACCAAAGTGATACCCTGAATTAAAGTACATCAAATTGAAGCAAACGAGTTTGGTCGTCTTAAAACAAATTTTGTCCACTCAACTAAGCCTGTTTGAAAAAGAAAGACAAAATAACCAATTTTGTTGATCGAACGTTCCATATGAATACAAAACTTTAATTTCAAAAATAAATGCAACTTTCCATTTAACTCGACGTTTAGTTACGGCTTTGTGTTTTTTTAAGGCTAAAATCATAAACATTTCATATGCTAACGTTGAATAACAAGTAAAAAAAGAGAAAACTTAAAAACAATTGTACAAAATTAAAGAACAATCAGAATTAAAACGCCAGTAGAGAATGATTAGAAATAAACGTAAATACTTCATGCTTTTAATACAACAATATTAAGAAAAATTCCCTTTGCCTTAGTATATAAATTTGATAACATAACATTACTGAGACGTATAACGTCATTGTTCAAGTGTCAAATTAAATTAGATGACATGTAATTAAATCGTTTGACCAACAAAATTTTTCCTTTTTTTCAAATAAATTATCTACGTCCTAATTACGTTAGATGAAAGTTTGATCCCGATAACAATTTTTGGGTTTCACAAAGTTTCTCAAAAGATTATTGTTTTTGGATTATTTTTTATCACTCCACTTTTGAGTGCACACCAGATTTTGAAAATTTCAAACGATTTTAAAGTTTTCTAAACAATTTAAAATCATTAAAAAGATTTTACAAAGATTTCAAAAATTTAAAAAGTTTTCAAAAGACTTTATGAAGACTTTATAAATATCACTAGGACTTGTAGACCAGATTTTAAACGTGATCAACCCCTAAGCCCTTCTGAAAAATAATATATAAAATTATAAAATTTTGCAGATACTCTATCCAGGTAAAACATGATACTGAATAAAATTCTACATATTTAGGAAATAATCAATCAAAATCTATCAAGGCGTAGAATTTGAATAAAATTCTATAAGTACATTTGATACATGTCCTATGAATTTCAGGAATAAAAATTTTACAGCATATTTCATAAAAAATTCTATTAGTCTTTATCCATCTAGAAATCAAATTATTTTCGGTCAACAGCGTCTCATTAAAATTGATATCAAATCCTATGTATTAAAATCTTGGAAGATTTCATTTCACTTTGATCTTTCGATTAAAATCTACTCAATGCATACGATTTCATAGAGTTTTAATAACAATATCTTCCTAAAAAAGTGGAAGATTTTTCGAGGAGTTGAATTTGATAGAAATCTTTCAGGTTCTGGAAAATAGGATTTGATACTAGCCAGGCGCAAATAAGATTTAACAAAGCTTTGATAAAAAGCTGTTGATAGAAAAAGTATAAGATTTTACGACAGGATTTTATATAAATTTTTGAGATTCAGAGACATAGGATTACATACCAGTCTGGTGGAAGTTTTGATAGAGTTTCAATGACAAATTGTCTATAGAAAAATATGAGGTTTCTCGACAGATAGAGTTAGATGAAAACTTCCAAGATTCTGGAACTAGGATTTGATACAAGTCTGGCACAATTAAGAGTTAATAAAGTTTCAATGAGATAATTATGATAGATAAGTATAATATTTCTCGACACATTTTGACAGATTCGATTTGCTTTCTTTTAAAAAAGCGTACTGAGGTAGAGTGCAATGTGAGATATCATATTTGATGGAATTGAATTGAATTTCCATCAAAAGGCCGTATTGAAATAGATAATTATTTGAAATAGCTGATTTGACAGGATTAGATTGAACTTGTATAAAAAAACTACTGAAATGTATAAAAATTACTGGGAGACTGGCCTATTTCGTTTTAATAAAAATCAATAGCGATTCTATCCAACCGTTTGATAGAAATTGATTGCCTTTTTAGTTGGGCACCCTAAAACACTTCTGATGAACATTGATAAATGCTGATAAACTTTAAATATTAATTTTGATAGATTCTTTATCAAAAGCATTTGATAGAAATGTGAAAAAATTGTTCAAATTGCATATATAGAAAGCGGATTGAAAAGTCTTCATGTTTTTTGTTATTAAATCCTATAAAACAATTTTTTCAGTTAAATATGAAATATAAATTTCAGAAAATTTGGTTTAGAAAAGATTATTTTTCTTCTGGTAATTTGTATCGAAAGAATACAATAAATCTCCGGAGGACGTGAGAATTAAAGGATAGAAGGAAAATCTGGCCTCGCAGGTGGGAACAAATACAAACTCCCGTGAGGGGCACCCCATGGGATCGTTGTAGATCATTATTTAGCATACTTTTCTTCGCAGCCAGGAAGTGGAAAATGGAGGTGCCAGAAACGCGACTAGCGGGTTACCAGCGTAAATAAAATGGGTGCAAAACAAGGGCTCAGGTAATAGCGACTCTGGCGAAAAGTTCCGACAAGGATTTATTATCATTGATGTGCGGCAGCGGCATAAAACATGATGAATTGAGTTCACTTCTCGCCCGTCCCATGTGACACCTTCCCTTCACAGTGTCCTTCTAACCCAATAGGTTTTAATTAATCGTTGCCAGATTAATTTGTCACTGCTGTGTTGTCAGGATCGTCCGAAGCTTCTACCTTTGTATGATCGCTGTCAATCTGTCACTCATTTCTCATGGGGAAAAAATATATTCTCTTAAAAAACTTGTACAGCTCTTTTTAAAGCGGTTTGACAGTTTTTAATGTACCTAAAATACAAACAAGCACACTTTGCGCGCGATTGTAGTTTTTTTTTATCTCAAGCAATTTTTAAATTAGAATATAAAGTTTATATTAGTAGAGAAATTTTTCATTCCATAGTATATATTATCTTTGTTGATAATTGATGAAAACTGATACATCAGTTTTCATTGATTAACATAAATTTTGATATATCTAAACTTCACTTGACTTTTTGAAATTGAAAAGACCAATTTGTGTCGAAAAACACCAACATACCATAACAAAAAATTATTATCGAATGTAAATATTTTTTGAAATAAAATGAACTTTGTTCAAAATAACCATTTTCAGGTACAAAACACCAACATAACCTCAGATTATCCAAAAAATTAATTTTCTTAGAAATCAAATGATTTTTGATTTAAAATATCGATTTCTGGTGTAAAAGGCCAACAGAACAAAAAATTGTACAAAAATTGTGAATTAAATGAGGCAAAAGATTTTTTATGAGGTTTTTTGAGGTTTTGTGAGAATCCTGAAGTGCTGGGGGTTTTCAGACCTCTGATTCGGATTCAGCGACCCCAAAAACATATATTAAACATGGTCTGATCTCAACACCCGAAAAAGATTCTTTTTCGTGTGGCTGTGTAATCTAAAGAATAATTATAATTTATTTTCATTGCATTGGAAATATTCTCCTTTTTCAGAATTTTGTCTAATCTAAAATTGTTTGATTTGGAACTTTTTCAATTAATAATCTCTCGATATTTCTTTTTAATTTCCAAGGTTTTCCATTCTAAATGATGAATAATTTTTTTGTTTACAATAACCGATTTCCAGTTAAAAATATTAACATAACTTAAAGTTGTTGTGAAATTAGAAATCTTCTTCGAAATCGATAAAGATTTCCAGTGAATAACGCAAGCATAACCTAAAAGTGTTTAAAACTTTTGTGTTATCCTTGAAATCCATTTTTTTTATAGGTACCGATTTCCCGTATAAAATACAAAGAAAAAAAAAAATTAAGTGAATGCAGAATAATGATAATTTAAAAAATCTTACGATTTTTCAGATTGGAAATACCAATTTTAGACGTAAAACACTAAGAAGATAACAAAGAATTGTTTCAGACTGTAAATTATCCTTGAAATAGAATAATTTTCGTTGAAATTACCGATTTTCGGTACAAAAGTTAGCATAACCTTTATTAATTGTTCCAAAATTATACATCTTTTTTACAAATCGATAATGAACAAAAAAATTTTATTTGCGACGTAAAACACTAACACAATTTGAAAATATTCAAGATTGTAAATTGTATTATTTTAGAAAAAAATTATGGGAATCAATTATAACGATTTTTGTTTAAAAATTCCAATCTAAGGTTAAACATACCCACATAACTGAAAGTTGTCAAAAACGTTAATATAACCTTAAGCTGTTCAAAAATTAATTGCAAAGCTTTGTTAAAAAATTATAAACCTAAAAAATCTAGTGTTTATTGTTAAAAAATGTCAATTTACGGCAAAACCTTTAACGAAATCGAAAAATGTGAATCGTTGAAAAATTTCTAATCATTGAAATATAATAATTATTATTAGAAATATCCACTCCAGATATAAAACACTAGCATAACACAACAAAAACTCATTACAAATTTTAAGTCTTCTACGAATGTTAATGATCTTATACTAAAAGTCACTATTAAAAATACTAATTTTGAACGAAAAGTACTATTTTGAAATATTATAATGTTTTCAATGATTTATTAAAAAATTTGACATTTTTGATTTGACCGCGCAAATTATTAAAAAGCACTTCTTTGATCGCAGGCGGTATTATTTGATTTTCCTTATTAAAAGGGATAATTTATAATTTTAATTGAAAAAATTTCAATCCAAATTTGAAATATAAAAAATCTTCAAGCAATAAAAAGCCAATCAGGTTTTCAACAGCAATAAAAAATCGGCATTGCATAAAAATTTAACTGTTGGTTGGAAAATGTTCTAGTTTTTGGTTGAAGTTTAATCTTTTTTGTTTAAAAACTCGACAATTTAGTTCAAAAAATCATTTTTGTAGGATGTAAATTGAACTATTTGAATGAGCATTAATCTTTTTTAGCTCAAAATTAACTTTCTGTCATAATTTCATCTTTTTTGGTGTAAAAATTAACTGTTTTTTAAAACACTTGTTTCATTGCGAGATTTTTTAGACATATCGTTACATCACATTTTTAAATGGGAAACTATATGTTGGTAATTATTTTGGTAATTAATACTAATATACTGATAATTTTCAATTATAAATATTTATATTAATTTTAGTCCCAACTTCAACTAAGTTTAAAAGAAAAAAGACTGATAAACATTTGGATAATTTCTATTCAGCAAATATTTATCATGGGCTAAAGTAAATCCTTATCAGAATCAATATCAATCGCGAACAGATTTCCCGTAATCAATGAATTAATGGGAATAACCCAATATCCTGAGTTTCGCAAGCAGAAATTTCTAAAGCTTAAAGCTGTCGTGCGTGACTAATGCGATGTAATTCATTGTCGGGCGGATTTTTTTTAAGCTCATTCTTCCCTTCACTCGCAAGCCGAATTCTGTTTTACGATCACCCGTGAAATTAACTAGAGCTCGGTGTTTTATCCCGCCATTAGAATTGCGCAAATCTCCTAATTTTCACGGGAAAAGGAAAAACTGGCTTTGAAATTTTAATTCAGATAATTGAACTTTCAGAAATAATGCCTGGAGAAAAAAGACTGAGAAAATTACGTTTCTAATTTCATGCCTGATAAAATATAGCCATTATTTTACGAGAATAAAAATTTAATTGCACGTAAAATTGGTAATTCATGATGGTTCATTTTATTAAAAATGTTCTTCCTTTTTTATAATAAATTTGTGGGATTCAATAGCACTGCTCTTATTATCAGTATCCTTTCTCAGTGTGGAAATATTGGAAAATTTGGAACATGCAATTTAAATGTAAGAAAGGATATGAAATAAATATGACGAACGCATGCCAGACTATTTTTGGTTGAAAGTTAATTCTTTCTGACTGAAAATTCTGCTATTAAATTTTTAGTTGAAAAATCATTGTCTCTTGATAAAAATTTCATTCGTTAGTTAAAAATTCAAATATTTCGTAAAAAAATGATCTTCTTGGCTCGCAAATTCAATTATTTGGTTGAACCTTCGTAATTTTGGATAAAAAGTGCGTCTCTTTGTATGGAAAAATCATGTTTTATGGTAGAAAAATAATCTTTTTTTGGTTTCAAATGTATCTTTATTAGTTTACAATTATTACATTCTCATTCTAATGAGAAGGCATTAGTTTTACGTAGAATATGATTTTGTCAGTTTTCATAAAATCTCCACGTTTTGAGACCCCCTGAGTCAGAAAAAAGGATTTTTACGGAAGTGTCTGTCTGTATGTCTGTATATCCGCCTTTATCCTGTAGGCATGATAAATTTCCAAAGATTTATCAGATTGGATGGTGCCTTAGCACACTTTCAAAAGTTTTCTAAAGTACGGCAATTTATAGTACTCAAGAAGAAGAACAATTTATTTTCATTACTTTTGCCGATGAAAAACAAATTACCAGAGTTATAGCATTTCCAAAATAAAAAAAAACAACTAAAATGAACATTTTAGCATTCATACCAACTTTTAGAATTGTGTCGAAAAATCGAAAATTTAAATTTTGATCGCACAGAAAATAATAAAAAATAAAAGATTCCATTATTGCGGTCAAACTATGCAAGATATATAAAGAAAATATGATCAGACAAAAATTGTGCAAACAGAAAAGATCTAAAAATTTGTTATTGAACACTTTTTGATAGGATACGTAGTTCTTGTTTCATTCGTAAAAACCAATATTAAAAATAAAATAAATTAAATTTTTGGACAAACGACAAAAGCTGTGAAAAAAGTGAATGAACAGAAATTGCTGGTCCGAAAAAGAGCTACAAATTTTCCATCAGTGATTTTTTTATAGGACACATAGTTTTTGTTTTAATCTTTAAAAAAACCCAAAGGTTTAAGCGCTCCTACGGCGCGCGACTGTTGTTTCTCATGCTTCGCGCTCGATAATGCAGTTATCTCTTGCTTTGTGCTCGAGAATGTATTTACCTCGCGCTACGCGCTCGATCTTTGTACTTCCCCCACAGTTGTGCGCAGGCCTTTTGAAATTAATGGTCGAAGCATAGAAAATTGCATTGAAAACAAAATAGTTGAACTGCATAGCAAAAGGTGGAATGGTTTGATGTTCAGATTAAAAAATTAATTATGCGCTGAAGCAATAATCTTTCAACTCAAATGATGAATCTTTAACTAAATATCATAATCAGAAAAAAATTTTATCTTTAAAATAAAAACAGTTAAATTCAACGAAAAATACGCATTTTGAATAAAATAGTTGAATCCTTGACTAAAACGGATTCTCTACAGAAAAATCTGAATTTTCAACAAGAAGTTTCATTTTCAACAAAATAGTTGAATGTCCAACTAAAAATGATCAATTTGCAACCACAAACTGAAGAGTTACATTTTTATCTAGAAAACAAATTTTTGACTGCAAAACGAGTATTCAACGAAATAATTCAATTTTCAGCCGAAGAGATGAATCATTAATAAAAGAAAAATAATGTGCACGGACCTTTTAAAACTAAAGGTCAAAGGCATCGACAATCGTCATTTGGTTATTGTGAATTCTCTTTTGTTAAAGCTCCTTCGGCTTTAACAAACACATTCTCATCACTTATCTCGTGCTTCGCACTCGATTTTGTCAAAAATGCGAACTTTTCTACATTATGTTCAACTCTATTATATCAAATGTATATAATATTTATTTCTGTCCCTTGGTCTGGGGCTGCTCATTCAGATATTGCAAAATAAAGTACAAAACTTTATTTATCATGATTACTTTAATATTTTTTTCTTACTTTGCATTTAATTTCATTCTCAGCTACCCTGAAAAAGGTGTAATTTCAATAAATTTCTATTATCACAGTTCATAATATGCATTGGTATTGAAACAAAAGTATTTTTATTGTCCTGTTTTTATGATTAAAAAAAGTTCGCATCCTATTAAAAAACGAAATTTGTTATTCCAAATTTTATTGCAACTTGTTTCATTTTTCCATCAAATTTACATCTTGGCGTGAGGTAGTTCTAAACAAATTTGTGGATATAATTTAGGCCAAAAATTTTCCTTAATAAAATGGTACTGTAGCTTGTGTCCCTTTTCCAAAAAGTTTATTCTTTTATTTCTGACATATTCTTATAATAAGTGAGTTAATAGCAAATTTGTAGATATTTTTTGGTTGAACTGCTTTTGTCATTTCACTTTTTTCGTCTCTTGCGTCGTTTTTCCAAAAACTTAATTTACATAAATTTTAATCTAATTTTTTACAATTGAAAGAAAATCTACCTGTCCTATCTGAAAATTTATAAGAACAAATTTGTAGATCCTTCTTGAGTGACAAATTTTTGTCTAATAATTTTTTTTGTACCTTGTATCGTATTTTAAAACATTTAATTTTTTTATTTTGAATGTTATTTTTTATGATTAAAACAGGAAGTACGCGTTCTATCAAAACATTATTGATGAAAAATTTGTAGCTCTCTTTGGTATGAGAAAATTCTTTCTATTTTTTGAATAGCATTTTTTAATTGCACAAAAATTTAATTTTTTTATTTTCAATGCTATTTTTTACGATCAAATTAAAAACTACGCATGTATGAAAAAATTACAAGTAACGAACTTGTACCTCTTTTCTGAATTTGCAATAAAATTCAAAAATTTGTTATGATGATCTCATAGGGCTTTCAAAAAGCAACGTTTTCATTTTCTTGATTTTTTTTATATCATGCTTTTTATGGTTCAAAATTCTGATTTTCGATTGATTTTTAAAATTTTATAAATGCTATAAACCTGATAATTTTTTCTATCGAAAAAAGACATAAAGATAAATTGTTCGAGTTTCCGAGTAGTATGAATAGCCGTACATAGAATTTGTAAATCTTGAAAAAATGGTCCTAAAATTTTGTAAATGCTCTAACCTTTTGAATTTTCATCCAAAATAAATGGTTAAAAAGTTATACGGTATACATACGATGGCGACAGACAGATAGATACAGTCGTAAAATTGTTTTTCTTTTTCGGATTAAGGGCATCTCGAAACGAGGAGATTCAGAAAAATCCGCGATAGTCAGTTTTCACATAAAAACAATACCTTCTCATTATGACGAGAATGTGAAAATTAAAAGACAAAAGTCGTTCACTCAAACATGATCTACAAATTCGTTATTTATAATTTTTAGAAAGGACGAGTAGATTTTCTTTCAATCGTAAATACAAGAATGAAAATAAAAAATTAATTTTTGGAAAAACGACACAAGAGACGAAAAGAAAATGAGAAGACAAAAGTCGTTCAACTAAAAAAAAAACTAGAAATTTGTTATAAACTCTTATCATACAAATTCATTGAAAATAAAAAATTAACTTTTCAGAAAAATGACACAATCTACAATAACTTTTTATTTGACGAAATGTTTCGCCTAAGTTATATTTACAAATTTGTTTAGAACCATTCTACGCTAGGATGGGTATTTTCAGTTTGAATCGTAAAAAATAACGTTAAAAATAAACAAATTAAATTTATGGAGAAACGACACACGTTGCAATAAAATGTATGATAACAAAATTTTTTTATAGGATGCGCACTTTTTTTTAATCATAAAAGCAGGACAATAAAGCAACGTATATTCCAATACTCATGCATGTTATTATTAATATTATTTATAATTATTATTATGTAGTATAAATGAATATAATATATATTTCATATAGTAGTGATGAACATAATGTAGAAAAATTTACATTTTGGACAAAATCGATTGCAAAGCATGAGATAAGTGATGAGAATCTGTTTGTTAAAGCCGAAGGAGCTTTACCAACAGAGAATTCACAACCATCAAATGATGGCTGTCGATGCCTTTGACCTTTAGTTTTGAAAGGTCTGTGCACATTATTTTTATTTTATTAATGATTCAACTATTTTGTTAGAAATACGTCTTTTTATTAAATTTGACTTGCTTTGTTTCAAAGTTCATATATTTTTGTTTGAATTGTTAAGAATTGTTAAGAATTCATCTTTTTTGGTTGAAAATTAATTGCTTTAACTGAAACTTGAATCATTAAAATTTTGGTAGAAAGTTGATCTTTTTTGGTTGAAAATCAACTGTTTTGTTAAAAATTCACCTTTTTGGGTGTTAAAGTCAATTGTTTTCTAAAAAATTCAATCTTTAGCTTGAAAACTCAATTTTTTTGTTGAATATTTAACTAGTCTGTTAAAGGTTGCAATTTATTGTTAAATTTTGTTTATTAGTAGAAGATTCATTATTTCAGTTGAAAATTCATCTCCATTCATCTCTTTGGATGAAAATTAACTTTTTATACTGAAAATGGCACTTTATAACTTTTTGTAAAACATTCATCTTATTGGGTCTAAAGGTTAACTGTTTTTGAAAAAATTCGACTTTTTAGCTTGAGAACTCTACTCTTTGATGGAAGATTCATAATTTTAGTTGAGAATTCATTCCTTTGATTAAAAAATAACTTTTTAAATTAGAAATTGAACTATTATGCTGTTGGTAGAAAATTCATCTTTTTTGCTGGAAAATTGAACTGTTTTGTTTAAACTTGTCTTCTTGTCGGGAAAGTTCGTCCTTTTGGATTGTTAAATAATTTTTTCTGGTAGAAGAGTCCCATTTCTTGGTTAAGAATAAACTTTTTTGACGAAAATTCGTCTGTTTTCCTTAAAAGCTTGACTATTTCGTGGCAAATGCCACTGTTTGGTTGGAAATTCACCTTCCTTGAATGAAAATTAACTTTCCGTTGAAAATTCACTTGTTTGTTCAAAATTCATCTATTCGAGTTCAAAAGGCAAATGCTTTCTGAAGAATGCGACTGTTTAGCTTGAAAACTCAACTCTTTTGTTGAACTTGCAATATATTTCGACCTGAAACCTTGTAGGAAGTTAAAGCTTTTCATATTGAATTTAATGTGATATTCACAATAATTTCATTTAAAAGAAATTATACCCCTAGCTTTGCGAAAAATCACCCCATTATCCCTGTTTTGATAGCATCTTGGGCCGTGAAGTTTGCTGTGCAAACCTAATTTAGTATTCGAGAAAGCTGGCCTTCCTTGAAGGTGACAGGCCGGGGACCCTTGTGCATATCGTTAACATTCAATCTATTACGTTCACTCTAAAAAGCTCTCTTAGACCCTCCTCCCTCCTCATTTACTGTGCCGTCAAAATTCAGTTTGTATAAAGACCTTACGCTCTTTTACATATTGGATCTATAGAGGAGAAACTCGGTCCGAGAATCGTTTTAGCGGGCACTTTAGTTCTTTGTCGATGAGATGGCTCCCATCTTCTTAAAAATCGAGAGTGAGAAGAAGTGAAGACTAGAAAAGAAGAAGAAAAATGTGGCCTGGCAAGAGAAGAAAGAGGAAAATGAAGCTGGAAAAGCGAAAAGAGTAAAATGAATATGCTTTATTCCACTTCGACGATAGTCTTTTCTTTTACCCTTCTACTTATTGTTGGAAGAGCACGACATAAACGAAACCGACGGAACCTGATCCATTTACGAGACAGCATCATCCGTAGCGCTGACAACAGATTTTTATTTCAACGCTCCATTTCTCGCTGTCTTGACGAGAGAGCTGACAAAGGAGCAATCCAAAATTTATACCAGAAACGCGAAACAGCATTTCATGTTGAGCTCTCGACTTTAATGCTGAGAGAGAAGTGCTGGTTTTAACCCCGTTTAAGGGTCCAACTGAGATGTGCAGCTTGCCAACCCTCTTAAGTATAATTCTCGAGAAAGAAGCATTTTATGCTCAACGCTCGGGAAATTGTCCGAGTTCTACCTTTCCAACTTAAATCTGATTTCATGTATTATACGCTCTGGAGTATTTATTTGTGCTTCATAATAACAGGCTAAATAATGATGTTTCGCTAATTTCATTTAGCCCAAAAGAGGATTATGAAATCTGAGGATCAGGAATTATATGAGTCCGCACCAGGAAAGTGCAGTGTAGAGACAGAGAACAATTATAATTATACTTAATAGACATTTTTATGTTTACGACAAATTATAAATGTCTATTTGCCCGACCACCCTTTTCCAAGTACCTCCACTCCTAGAAATGAGGAAACATTTGGTCACACTCCCTCACAGTGGTCCAGTAATGAATATTAGGATCAAGTAAAAATGTAATCTCGGCGACACAATTATTGTTTGTGCACTAGGTAGTTAAAACATTATTCTACAGGAACTCTTTTAAAATTCAAACTTGAATGATATAAGGGCCAACTAAAAATGTAATCCCGAAGACACGGTTCTTGTACGTGCATCAGGTAGCTAAACTAGTATTCAACAGGAACTTTTTCAAAATATAAACTTCGGTGATATCACATCAAATAAAAAGGCAATCTCGACGACACGGTTATTGTTCGTGCGCTAGGTAGTTAAAACAGTATTCTACAGAAGCTCTATCAGAATTTAAATTTGGATGATATTAGGATGCATTAAGAGTGTAATCTCGACGACACGGTTATTGTTCGTACACTAGGTAGTTAAAAAAGTATTCAACAGGAACTCTTCTAAAATTTAAACTTGGATGACGCTACGATAAAATATAAAAAAGCAATTTTGAAGAGACAGTTATTGTTCGTGCACCAGATAGTTAAAATATTATTCTACAGGAACTCTTTTGAAAATTTTAATTGAGTGATATAAGGGTTAACTGAAAATTTAATCTCGACGACACGGTTATTGTTCGTGCACTATAGGTAGTTCAAATAGTATTCTACAGGAAATATTTCAACAGTTTACATTGGATGATATTGGGATAAACTAAGAATGGAATCTGGACGACACGGTCATTGTTTGGGCATCATGTAGTTGAAACAATATTCTTCAGAAACTCTATCAGAATTTAAATTTTGATGATACTAGGATGCACTGAGAGTGTAATCTCGTATTTTTTCGTGCACCAGATTGTCAAAATATTGTTCTACATAAACTTTCTTAAGATGCAAAGTTGGATGATATAAGTTCAACTAAAAATTATAGTCCTAACGACACGGTTATTCTTCGTGCATCAGGTACTTAAAATAGTATCTAAGAGGAACTCTTTCGAAATGTAAACTTTGGTGATATCACGATCAAATAAATAAGCAATTTCGCACATATGGTTATCGTTTGTGCACCTGGTTGTTAAAATAGTATTTTACAGGAACTCTTTTAAACATTAAATATGAATGATATAAGTGTCAACTAAAAATGTTGTCTCAATAATATAATATTATTTGTGCACCAGGTAGTTAAAATAGCATTCTACAGGAACTCTATTAAAATTTGAACTAGAATGATGTTAGGGTCAAATAAAAAAGTAATCTCGACAAAATGGTTATTGTTCATGCACTAAGTAGTTAAAATAGTATTCTACAATAGCCAAACAATAACCGTGTCCTAGAGATTGCTTTTTTATGTTATCCTGATGATATCACGCAAATCTACATTTTTATAGAGTTTCTATAGAATATGTGTATTTCAACTACCTGGTGCATGAATAATAATAGTGTCGAGGAGATTACATATTTAGTTGATCCTTATATCATCCAAGTTGATATTTTGATAGAGTTTCTGTAGAATACTATTTTAACTATCTGGTGCATGAACAATAACCGTGTCTTTGAGCTTGCATTTTCAGTGGATCCTGATGTCAATAAAATTTAAGCATTGAAAGAGTTGCAGTAGAAAATTGGTTTGAGTACATGGTACGCGATAAGTTGCACTTGTGTCATCAAGGATTGTATCTCCTAGAGGAAGATGAATATTACGCACCTAGAGTACAATTATTCACTAATACAGCATTTACCAAAAGTTGGTGTAGGAGATCAAGATTTGAAAAGAATTAGGTAATATCTTATCCGAGAGTCATGATTGGATCGATATTACTTTCTAAAATTATTACGAACGAAATGGATTCAATATTTCGGCCTGGTCGAATTAAATATTTGGGTCTAGATATGAACTACATGAACATCGGAACAGGACTAAACTTTCAAACACTGCCTTAGCAATAACAACCACTCTCCCCAAGCCTCCATATATTTCACGTGACAAAGTTTTTGACTGAGCAGAGTACATTCTCAATTCCTACCGAAGCGCCACATTCGCCTCAATACCGGCAAAAACCTTATTTGTTATCATCGCTTTATGTTTGGTAGTGTCTGTCATTTGCTGTAATTTGTGGTTACATATTTAAAATATCATTGTGTTTGGTTTTCATAAGGTAATATTTAGAGTCATCGATAGTAATTGTTTATTTCACAAATTATGTCCCCTTTGCAAGCCAGTTTTTCCTTCTCTAGAAGTTATTATACTTTTATATGAATACAATAATTTCGATGTTTACAAGTACCATATGATTATAATATTGTAATAATATATACCTCAATATAATGATCGTGAAATATGAATTACCTTTCTACAGTTACTGTCGATGACTCAATATTTTTTTATAAAAGCTAAACATAATCATAATTGAAATATGTAACCATGTAACCAAAAATGACAACAAATAGCAGACACTACGCAAACATATAACCATCATCAGAAATGAGGATCTTGCCTGTCTTGAGGCGAATGTGGCGGCGCGGTAGGGATTGTGAGGGTACTTTTTAATCAAAAACTTTGACGCGTGAAATGTATGGTGGCTTGTGGGTCTGACAACAATACGTTCGCCGTAAACACACGTTGGCAACATTCAGCGCGTAAAAAAAGGACGTTAAAAACCGAAGTCTCGTCGAAATTCTTAACTTAGATCATCCTGTCGCAGAGAAGTCTCTACGTGAAATTTAGGCTTACTTTAAACGCTGAAAATCACCCGACTTAATGATAGCCCTTCTCCTCTACTTATCAAAAGAACATACCTTTCCTCTCTCACAAAGTTATTTCTCAAAAATTCTACAGCGCCGGATAGACGCGATAGTTTCATTGTAAGAGTTATTTTGTGTAGCATATGGAATCTTGAAAATGAGAAATCAACAATAGAGCTGCAAAAAGAAGCAAGAGATTCAAGAAGAGCTTGGGAGCAACAAATGGTTGTAGAAAAGGGAAAGAACTGAAAGAGAAATAACTGAAAGGGAAGCACGAAGAACAGGCTACAAAGAAGTATGCAAAAGGAAAAGGAAAAGCTCAAATCAGTATACGCATACAATAGAAGCATACAGCTTGTTGAAGGAAGAAAAAGTGAAAGGACAAAAGCAAAAGAACTGAGAGCAAAACTGAAGAAGAACAATCGTGCAGTAGAGAATGACAGTAGGGCAGTAATTAAACAGATTAAGAAATTAACGGATTCTAAATTGAATGGCAGTCCATGAACGATAAGAGTCCATTCTTTGAGATAAATACATTCTGCTAAAGGAACGTTAATTAATTACGTAAGAATGATTTTTGAAATGATAGACCTCCCCCTCTCCTATGGTAAAGATTCGTAATATCTCTGTGACAACCCCCCCCCCTTACTTAGGATTTTCTATTTTTACCCAACATATCAGTTCTTTTTTCTTAAACGAGATTTTTTAACATTTCAAGGGGTTTCAAAGCATTTGAAAAATATTCAGCGATTTGGAAGGATTTCAATAGATGTTAAGGCATGTTGAGGTATTTTAAAGGACTTCAATCTATGTCAAAGAATTACAAGAATTTTATGAAATTGAACGAGACTTTCAAAACTTTTTAGGTGTTTCATGATATTTTAGGAGACTTCAACAGATTCCAGGAAATTTCAAATGTTTCACATTGTTTCAAACGATTCAAAATTTATGCAAGAGGTTTCATAGATTTAGAATCATTTCAAGTGATTTCAAGAGATACCGAAGTATTTTAACGAATTTTGAAAGATGCCAGGTGATTTTATTGGGATCCCGCAGATTTGAAGAGATTTTAAAAGATTTGTGAAAATTTCAAAGGATTTTTGAAGATTCAAAGGGGTTTTGAGATTTCGCAGAATGTCAAAGGATTTTAAGAGATTTCGAAGGACTCAAAATTTCTGAGAAATTTGTAGGCTTTAAAAATATTTAATAGGATTTTCGAAGGATTTTGAGGGATTTCAAGATATTCAGAAAGATTTCCACGGATTTCAAAGATTTCAATACATTTTAGAAACATTTCAAAGATTTCAAGGGGTCTCGTAATAAGTTACGGAATTTCAAGGATTTTATTAACCGATTTTTTGATATTTTAAGTGATTTTCATAAGCTTTGAAAGCTTTTAAGCTACTTCAAGGATTTCAAAAGGTTTCAGATCATTACATAGGTTTCAGGGTATTCCAGAAGATTCTAAAGGATTACGAGAGGTTTCACAGATTTCAAACGATTTTAAAAAAGTTCAAGATTTTGAAGAAATCACCTAGTACAATTTCAGAGAGAATCTACATTTTTTCAAGGGATTTCACAAGATTTTAAGGGACTTTAAGAAGTTTAATCAGATTTCAAGGGATTTCACTATGCTTCACGAGATACCGAAGGATTTTGACCGAATTTTGAGCATTTTGAGGAGTTTCAGAGAATTAAGAACGATTTTTGGGGGTAATGAAGGATTTTAAGGTATTTTAAGGTGTTTAAAAAGATTTTGAAGGACTTTTTAAAGATGTCGAGATATTTCAAAAGAAGCCATGAGATTTTGAAAGAATTTCAAAAAATACTAAAGTATTTTAACGAATTTTGAATGATGTCACGGTGTTTTGAAGAGATTTCGAAGATTTTTAGGAATTTGAAGGAATTTCAAAAGATTTTCAAAGACTCAAAAGCATTTTTAAGGATTTCAACGAATTTTGAAAGATTTAAAGTAGTTTGGAGATTTCATCGGATTTCGATTACGGAGGATTTCAAGAGATTAAACGGAATTTCGAAGGATTTCCGTATATTATAAAGAATTTTGAGTGATTTCATGTAATTCTAATGAATTCTGTATTTTTTATGGGATTTCAAGAGATTCAAGAAGATTCTCACGGATCATAAAGATTTCAATGAAGTTTGAAGAGATTTGAAAGATTTGAAGAGGTTACTTAATATTTTGAAATATTTCACGCAATTTCAAGGATTTTAATAGATTTTTTGAGATTTTAGGAGATTTCGAGTTATTTGAGTGGCTTTAAAAATTCAAAAGATTTAAAAGGATTGCAAGAGATTCAAAAAGATTCCCACGGATCTGAAAGATTTCCAGGAATTTTACAGCGATTTCGGAGATTTTAAGGGACTCTACGAGATGATATGAAAGGTTTAAAGAAAGGTTACCTCGTATATAATATTAAATATCACATAATAAAAAATAAATATAACAAATGATGATATAATGTGTATAATAGTATAAACAGTGATTTCACCCCCCCCCCCTGTGGCGATTCGTCAGAATTTGCGGACCTCTTCCCCAAGAAAAAACCTTACGTAATTAATGGAGGCTCCCTAATAAAAAAAATCTGCCCGCTTCGCTCGCAAGTTTGAGCGCGCCTAGGGCGCGCACCTGTTGGATCTCGCACTCGATTTGGTATTCATCTCGCGCTTCGCGCTCGATAATGTATTCACCTCGCGCTACGCGCTCGGACACAATTACCTGACGCTTGAAGCTCGGTTCCTCTAGGTTTTCGCACTTCGTGTACTCGCTATTACGCGCTTCGCCGGCAAATTTTTTTTAACTAAAAATTTTACTATATTCCATGTTTGGCTTAACATTTATCTTCTTCAGTTGAAAATTCAGCTATTTGGTTGAAAATTTCTGTATTTTGTTGAAACTTTATATTTTGTGGTAGAATATTATTTTTCATGGTGACTAATTCACCTTCTTTTGGTTGAAACTTCATTTCTTTAATTAAAATTCCTTTATAAATTCAAGATTTGGTTAAAAATTCATGTATTTTCTTAAAAATCAATCTTTTTTGGTAGAAAATTATTCGTTTTGGGTGAAAATTTACCTTTCTTGAAAGAAATTCAATCTTCTTGATTGCAAATTTATCTGTTTTATTGAAATGAATTTTGTTGCTAAAAATTGAATTATTTCATGTTTGGTTTAACATTTATCCTCTTCAGATGAAAATGCAGATTTTTGGTTGAAAATTGATGTATTTTCTCAAAAATCAGTCTTTTTGGGTAGACCATTAATCGTTTTTGGGTGAAATTCAGTCTCTGATTGAAAAATAGTTCTTTTTTTGAATTGAAAATTTAACTATTGCATTTTTTGTCGAAACTTTACCTTTTTTAAACGAAATTCAATCTTCATGATTGAAAATTCATTTGTTTGGGTGAAAATGTAATTATTTTGTTAAAAATTCATCTGTTTTATTGAAAATTTGTCCTTTTTTATAAAAAAATTTCACTATTGGGTAAAAAATTCATTTTTTTGGTTAACGATTTATTATATTAGTTCAAAATTAATTTCTTTGCTTAAAAATTTAATTATTTTGTTATAAATTCGTTTTTTGTTCTTGAAAATGAATTTTTTAAACTAAAAATTGTACTATTCCATGTTTGGTTTAACATTTATCTTCTTTACTTGAAAATTCCGGTATTTGGATGAAAATTTCTGTATTTTGTTCAAACTTTGTTTTTTCTGGTAGAAAATGAATCATTTTGGGTAAAAATTAGTCTCTTTGATTGAAAATTAGTTGTTTTTAAACATTGAAAATTCATTTTTTCAACTGAAAATTTAATTATTCCATTTTTTGTCAAAAATCTATCTTTTTCAAAAGAAATTCAATCTTCTTGGTTGAAGTTTTATCTTTTTGGTTGAAAATGTAACTATTTCGTTACAAATTCATCTATTTTGTTAAAAACTTGTCTTTTTTTTTTGTAAAAAATCTAACTATTGAGTAGAAAATTCATTTTTGTTGTTGTTGAAGATTCTTTATTTCAGTTAAAAATTAATTTCTTTGCTTAAAAATTTAACTATTTTTTTGTAAATTCGTTTTTTTGTTGTTATTGAAAATTAATTTTTTAAAATAAAAATTTGACTCTTCCATGTTTGGTTCGACAGTTACGAGATTCTTCAGTTGAAAATGCAGCTATTTGGTTAAAGTTCCTTTATAAATTCTAAATTTTTTAAAAAATTGATGTATTTTCTTAAAAATCAGTCATTTTGTGTAGAACATTATTCGTTTTTTGGGTGAAAATCAGTCTCTTTGATTGAAAATAAGTTTTTTTTAAATTGAACATTCATTTTCTCAACTTTAAATTTAACTATTCCATTTTTTGTCGAAAATTTACCTTTTTTCAAATAAATTCAATCTTTTTGATTAAAAATTCATCTGTTTGGGTGAAAATGTAATTATTTTGTTGAAAATTCAACTCTTTGGTTAAAAATTTAACTATTTTGTTGAAAATTCATTTTGTTTGGTTGAAATATTAACTATTTAATTTTGCGCTGAGAATTCACGTATTTGTTGAAAATTCAACTGTTTTTGGTTATTGTTTGATTTTTTTGTTTCAAAATTCGAATATTTGATTGGAAATTCATTTTTGCAGGTAGGAAATTCAACTATTTGGTTGAAAATTTGTCTATTTGGTCAGAAAATTCGACATTGTGAATTGATATAATTCAATTTTGTTGTTGAAAATAAGCAAATTCAAATAATTTTTTAAACTGGAAAGTCTACTAGAAAGTTGAAAATTTGATTCTTTTGAATATTTTTTTAAAACTAAAAATGTAAGTACTTTTTTTAAAATTTGTTTTTTTTTTTTTGTTACAAATTATTATTTTTTTTTTTACTGATAATTCAAGCAATCCAGTTAAATATTCCACAATTTTAGTTCAAACTTCATCACTTTGGTTAAACATTTAACTATTTTGATGAAAATTAGTTTTTTTCTTGTTGTAAAATTAATGTTTTAACTGGATATTTAACTATTCCATTTTTGGTTAAAAATTTATCTAGTTGGTTGAAAATTGATCTTTTTTGTTTTATCTTTTTAATTTAAGCCATACAGTTGAATATTCCACAATTTTAGTTAAAAACTCATTTCTTCTGCGGTTGAAAATTCAACTAATCCAGATAAAGATTCACCATTTTAGTTTAAAATTCATCACTTTGGTTGAAAATTTAACTATTTTGATGAAAATTCATTTTTTTGTTGTTGTAAAATGAATTTTTTAAATTGGATATTGAACTATTCCATTTTTGGTTAAAAATGTATTGTTTTATTTAAAAATTTACCTAGTTAGTTTAAATTTATCTTTTTTATTTAAAAATCCAAGTGTTTGGTCGAAAATTCGTCTTTTTTTGTAGAAAATTAATGATTTTGATTGAAAATTCAATTACTTGATTGAAACTTGAACTCCTTTGTTAAAAATTAATTTTTTTAAATTCCATTTTTTTAAAATTAATTTTCTTGATTACAAATTTAAGTACTTTGTTGAAAATTCCTTTTTTTATACAAAATTAATTCTTTTAACTGATAATTTAAGCAATCCAGTTGAATATTCCACAATTTTATTCAAAAATGTATTCATCTCTTCCGCGGTTGAAAAGCCAACTATTTCAATTGAAAAATCGTCATTTTAGTTTAAAATTCATCACTTTGGTTGAAAATTTAACTACTTTGATAAAAATTCGTTTTTTTCTTGTAAAATTAATTTTTCAAACTGGAGATTTAACTATTTGGATTTTTTACCATAAAATCAGAGTTTCAGGCTGTAAAAGAAATTTCGCATAGGCACTTTTTAGCTCTACTAGACTTACAAATTTTACTATCTTTCGTGAAAAGTATTTTTTCACTGCAAAAAAAAGGAACCTGGAAAAAATGACTTTTTTGTCCTGGAAAACCTGGAAAAGTCCTTGATTTTTTTTTAAGGAAACGGTAGACACCCTGTTAAAGGTTTAGAAAATTTCATGGAATTTTTCAAATAACCCGACAATCTTTTAAATTTTTTGTAAACCCTTCAAGGTATTCAAATGAACTTAAAATTCCTTGGAATCTTTCAAAATATCCTAAAACCTTTAAATATCTTATAAATCTTTTGAAAAACCTGGAAAAATGTGGAAATCTTTGAAACCCTACGAAATCCCCTGATAATGCATGTTAATAAATTCTTTGAGAATTCATTACAATATCTTAGAGAGATTTTAAATCCCTTAAAATCTAATATATCTTCCGAAATTCCAGGAATTTTTGTTTAAATTCTTTTAAATCATTAAAGCCTTATAAACCCCTTGAAATCTTCTTAAATCCCTTGAAACTTGTTAATGCTCTTGAAAATTCCTTGTAAAAAAGAAACTAAAACCTTTAAAATCCTTCGCAATACGTTCAAATCATTGAAATCTATTAAATATTACTTGGACACTTTTAAAATACCCTAAAATATTTAAAATCCCTTAAAATCTTTAGAAACCCCTCGTATCATCCTAAAGCTCTTGAAAATTCCTTAAAATTTATAAAAATACCCTATAATCTTCAAAATCCTTTGGAATCCCTCAAAATTATTAAAGTCTATTAAAAATGTATTGGAATCTTTAAAAATACCCTAAAATATTGCAAAAGAGTTCAAGAAAATTCAAAAATAGGTATAGACCTGCATTCAATAGTGCTTAGCCTGTATGCGTTGATTTATTGAACAAAAATTGACTAAAGTGATCTTTTCATTAAAAAATGACTCTAATGACTTTATCTCAGAAAACTGACTAAAAAGTGATTTGAAAAAAATTGACTAAAAGTGATTTACGTAGCCAACCTGATTATTCTGGACAGTTACTTCATTTAATAAATAATTAATATTCAATCTGACAGAAGAATTTCTGCTCAAGTCTCCTTGAAGAGGAAGTAGCCATTGAAAACAAAATAAAGAAGCACGTTCCATAAATTCGCATTTGTGTGGAATTTCCTTCAAGACTAAATTCAGAACTCTTTGTATTCGCTAAATAAGTAATTCTCAAGCCGCAGACGACCTGAGAAGAATATTGAAGCAGAATCGGCTTTTCTTAATTCGTGAAAACCGAGATAGCACTTTAATCGTCTGCTACCCGACCTTGTGAATGTATTTTCAAATAAAAAAAAATAGAAGAATATAAGATTCCAGAACAGAATTTATCCATTATTTTGATGCAATGAACTTTGGATATAAATTGCCATATCATATAGGATGAATAAGTAATTTTCCTGGATACATTCTATGCACCTTGGAGCGAGGGTTCCGATTAAGAGGAGTGGTACGCTGAATATTAACAATACCCTGTCACCAACATAATCATTCGCGTAACGCGCACTCGATCTCTGAAGATTTGCATATCTGATAAAATAGACTGATATTAAATTTAATTTTCTCTTTCCTACTATTTTTTCAAATAACAATAAAAATTGTGTTAAAAAATCCAAGAATGCTTTTCTCTTGTTGGCAATAATTGATCAAATATTTAGAGATTACTTACATATTTCAAGGATTTTTTCAAGGTGGGTTTAACATTTTGGAGGTTTCGCTTACCTGAAACAAAAAGATGAGAATTTATAATAAGCTATCAATGATGAAAAATGAATGAAAAGATTACACATTCTTCGAAATTCGACTTATTCGAAAATCTGAATAGCTCGAATTTCGAAGATTTTATTTAACTTTTGGATCCATTTTTTCAAAAAAAAAAAGGAGTAATTTGCGTTAAATGTTTTTTAATAATCTAAGAAAATCAAGCCGATTTTAGTTACAGTCAGATTTTTTTTCTATTTCGAAAAATGCAATGTTGCAAGCGTGTCCAAAATTTGCATGGAAAATTCGGAAACCCCACTGCAAACCTCTATTTTCTTTCTAAATCCTGCGGAAGTTCCGCTTAGTGGAAGTTCCGTTTTGACGATTTTAGTCAAAATTTAGAACATAACGCGTTAAAAACAAGTGTCCAAGTGTCTTTTTCTTAGAACCCAAAATTAATACCATACCTTAAATATCGACAATTCTTTTTGATAGGCCACGTCATCTTCTTTCCTTTAAAAAACAACATATTTCGTCGGCGATTGATTCTGCGACACTACCACGAACCACGGACTGGTTTAAAATAAATACGGTCTCACAAGGTATTAAAGATTAAAATTGTAAATAAAATTTTACTTTGTCTATTGAAAAAAGGTAAAAGAGACAAATTTCCAAAATAGGTGACAAATTTTAAAATAGGTGAAAAAAAGTGAATAGGTGACAACCTGTGATGACTGTACACTAAACCCCAATGCATCAAATTATGATCCAAACGTGAATCAACTCGTTGCAGTGCAAAAAAAATTGACATCTGCGTTGGAAGACGTGAATACTCTCTTAAACTGAACCAGTGAAATTGTCACTGGTTGATGCAGCACTTTCAGTTATCTCTGGTGAACCAGTGATTTTCTGATTTTGACTGAGATAACCATTAAGTGACTCAAGTAAAACAGTTACTGAAATATGATAGATTCAATCAGTGGTCACGCAAGTGATACAGCGTTCCACACGACCAAGAGATAAACCTCCAGTCATCTCGTACACTCAACAAAATTTTTGTTTGACTTTATATCAAAGATAGAATTTGTTTGATTCAAATAAAATTTGTTTGAGTTAAACAATGGTGGGTTAAATCAAATAAATTTTATTTGAAGCCTTCCCACAATTGGGCGAAATATATTATATCCTATTCAATCGCAGCCCTGTCCTGGATTATTAACAAAACGAAAAAAGCACAAAATTGAACCTCACTGATTAAATCAGTGACGGAATTCCACTGAGTGAACCAGTCAACTCTCACTGACTGCCAGTGACTCACTTCTGGCTGTTTCAACCAATGAGATATCACTGGTTCATTTGAGGAGAGTAAAGATAGCATAAGTTATATGTATTTTAACTATTTTATATTTATAAATATCTAGGTTTTAACATATTTTTTCTCTATGTACTGTGTAGAATAATTCAAAACTTGTTAATCCTCGCAATGCGAACTATCTATTTGCCCTGAAAATCTCACATGCTCTCAAAACAGTCATTGTCTGGCCGTAACCGTAATGCGGTTCAATGAAGTTGGGTAATGTGTATACCAGAATACGCCTGAATTCCGCTGAATTTTACGATTTGGCTGAACTCAGTGCCCTATGTGAGCACTGAGAGGTATAGTATTCGAAATGCTCTCTACAAATCGCAAAATACAATGCACTCCCGTACTATCGACACTCACCGACACTTCCGTAGAAATATGTGCCCGTTTGTGGCGATATGGAAATTCAAATTTTGAAAAATAACACGAGCCTAAGGAGCCATCCGTAAATTACGTAACAACTTTTATGGAGGAGATGGGGGTAAATCGGTACTCTTACGTAATATTTTTAACAAATCAACCTCATAGGAAATCCATCTATCCATGTATCCATTATATTACTTTATTTTTCATCTTTCTGTAAAATTGTATCCATAAAAACAAAGATTTTCCGAATTTTTGAAGTTGCTATCACCCGCAAAATCGCTCAACATGTTTTTTTAATTTATTGGGTTAGGCCAAGATATTTAAAAAGATTTAGAGGGATTTCAGAGGATTTCCAAGCTTTCCAAATGTTTCAAATGATTTTTTAGGAATTTCAATGCATCTCGCAGAAGTTGTTAAGGTTTCAAAGGATTTCAGTAATTTTGAAGAATTTTAAAGGCTCCCAATAAGGTATTTTAATGAATTTTTCAGGATCTCAAAAGATTTCATAGAACTTCAAAAATTTCAAAGGATTTCAAGGAATATCCTCAGATTTCATGCAATTTCACAAATTCAAGGGATTTTATCATATTTTTATAAAATTTCGAATAACTTATTCACAAGAATTGAGGCATTTTTAAGGATTTCCGAAGATTGTCAAATACTTTGAGGTTTTCCGAATATTTTAAAACTTTTTAGGGTACTTGAAAAATATATCTATAAAAACAAAGTTTTTTCACAATTTTTAAAATTACTGCTACCAACATAATCATTCAAAATTTTTGTAAGTTAGTTTTGATTATCTACTTTTCTAGCTTTGACGAAAGATTAAACAGGGAAAATTTGAGAAAATTGTATAATATCGTTTTATATTATATTTTATTAACATTTATTATTATCGAAATCTTTCTTAAAAATGTTCAAGTTATTTCAAGTTATGTTTAGCTTGTCGAAAAATCTAAAAAACTGCATAACCATAATTAAATAATTAAAAAAAAAGATGTTCTTGATGAATATTTTTGTACTAGAGTACACAGCTTTTTATACATTTTACTTTTCGAGGAGTGTATAGTCCCTTTGTTGCATTTCCCATATTGTTTTAATTTTCTTTCTTTTGATCTTAATAACATTTAATTATTTAGTTATCTAAGTGTCTCGGGTAGTAAGTGACTAGATTATATTTAACAAGACATAGCTGAAAATATTTGGTAAAATTACGTAACATATGCGGGGGTGGGGGGGGGGCCTAAACCTATTTGTTACGACTTGTTACATGGGGAAAGGAGGGGTAAAAAATTGGCAAAAAATGCGTTACATAATGTATGGATGACCCCTAAATGGAATCGGACTTTAAAAATATGAATTCGATTAGGATGAATCTATGATCTATGATTGATCTATTGATGAGTTTATTCTTATTTCAGATGTACGTGACTTGCATATATCCTCCTTTTACGTACCTATACCGGAAAATCTAGAGATGGCTGTCACCCTCAATATTTCCCCCACTGCACTCCATGTTCCGTCTTTTCTATCCCTCTTTCTTCCTTTTTACCAATTTGAAACGCGAAAAACCACCTCTATTTTCACAGTGGAGTACTCATACTTCACGAGGTGCTGTAAACAGCTTGCTCACCTACAGAATTTTCTTTTCACGTATACTGGTTTCGTGAACTTGTAAATGAGCTTCCGATCTATACTGAGGAGCAATCTTTTCTCGACTGAGGACGACAGAAATTTTTTGTTGGAATGATCACTGGAAGACATCCAAAAGCATAAAATTGACTATAAAATGAGAAATCATGTATACATCGAAAATCTAAATTGTGTATGCGATTTAATGTACCAGAAGTGATTGTCCTATATAGTCTAACCTCCATAACATTAGATAATAGCTTTTACCTGCACCTAATAGTTATCGAATGCCGTTAAACATCATTATCTTTCCTTGAATATGTTTGAATCATCGGTACATCGAACTTCATAAACTGAGGGCAAACAGAGGAGACATTTTTTCAAGTCTTTTTTTTTTATACATAATCTAAAGAGAAGAAAGACTCCCGGTAAAGGCCGTTTTTTCGGAGAAAATTCTTTTTTTTTTGTTTCTTTTGTAATAATTAAAAGAAAAAAGTGTGCCCTATTAGCGGCACCACGATACACCACCCTTGCAGTCGGAAGAAAAAGATCTGCTCAGTTCTGTTTTTGGGCGAACCTAAAGATAAAATAAAAAATTACCATGAACGTAGGTCCTGAAGGATGGTAGTTTTTCGTTTTGTCATTAGGTTCGCCTAAGTCACGAAAGCAAAAACCGGCGTCGACAACTGTTTTATCTACTCCCTTTTTAGAAAAATAGTAGAATACTCCTCTATTGTACAAATATAAATATATAGTTCAATTTTCAACCAAAAGAACATATTTTTCTACCAAAAGGGAAGAATTTTCAACGAAAGGTTTTATAAAAGAGATGACTTTTAACAAGAAAATATGAATTTTCAACAAACAAAATTAATTTTAGATTAAACAGTTGCATTCACAAGCAAATAGTTGAACTTTCAAGCAAGAAACGAATTTTCAACAACAACAAATTAAAATTTAACCACAATCAGTTGTATTTTCAAACAAATAGTGGAATCTTCAAGTCGAAAAGATGAATTTTTTGAAGAACAGTTCAATTTTCAACATAGAAAGATAAATTTTCAGTCAAGAAAGATGAATTTTCAACCAAAACTTTTCTATGCAAAAAAGATGAATTTTCAATCTGTAGGGATTAATTTTCCATAACAAAGACGAATTTTAAACAAAACTTGATTTTCATCACCACTGTTTAATTTTCGACCAAAAAAGATTACTTTTTAACAAAACAATTAAATTTTCAACCATAAAAAGTCGAATATAACCAAAAAATATGAATTCCCAAAGAAGAAAGATATTTCAATTGAGAGAAAAAAAATGTCAACCTAATTGTTGAATTTTCAGGCCAAAGAGGCAAACTCTCTGCAAAACATTTGAATTTTCTACCCGATAATAAGAATTTTTAACTAAAAAGTTAATTTTCAACCAAATAGTTTAATTTTCTATAAAAATAATAGAATTTTCAACCCAAAAAGCCAAATTTTCAACAAAACATTAGTATTTGTAAGGAAAAAGACGAATTTTCAACCAAAAAGTTTTTCAACTAAAAAGTTCTTAAATCAAATAGTTGAATTTTCTACTAGAATTATAGAATTTTCAATAAATAAGTTAAATTTCAGCTAAATAGTTGAATTTTAAACTAAAAACGATCAATTTTTAACAAAAAATGGAATAGTTAAGTTTTGAGTTTAATAGATGAATCTGTGATGAAAAATTGAATAGTTGAATTTTCGGCTAAAAACGATCAATTTTTAACGACAAATGGATAAGTTAAATCTTCAGTCAAGAAAATTAATTTTCAACTAAAAAAATAAAAAAATTTTCAGCAAAATAGTTCAATCTTCCACCAAATATTATAATTTTTAACCAAAAGAAATTAATTCTGAACAAAAAATAGAATAATAGACTTTTCAATTAAAAAGAATTAACTTTCAACAACAAATATTTGGATTTTCTTATTGGGTTCTATTAATTCAATTCGCATTGTTAGCGAAAGATCGAGAAAAAGGGAAAGTTTCTTAGAAACAGGGAAAAAAGAGGAATTCTTTTTTGAAAAAGGGGGAAATGAGGGGTATGGCAGAAAATAGTGTGAAGTCTATATTTAGGTGCTTTACCGAAATTACGGTGAAAATATCTTCTTCTCCCGCGCCGTTATGATTTTCGTTAGCGACTTTTTGATGTGATAACGAAATAAAAAGTGATGCATTTTTTTATTTAACATGGCGATTATAGTATGATCGGGTTCAATGTCAGAATCGTAAATCTCAAAACGAAGTTCACTCGAACTTGAGTACTATAAGCGCTTCAGAGTCTAACTAAGAAATCCCCCCACTCCGCCGGCCACAAACGCTCGGAACCCGTTCTCTTTCGGTATAGCCAAATTGCTTCTGTCACCTGTGAGCCTGTCAGGATCGGCAACTCCTCTACGCAGCTCCCTAAAACCACTTAGTCATACCAAGAGAGTACGGGTACCGAGCTTTTCGGCCGCGGAGAAGGGGACTCCCTACTCCGCCCACCAAAAACGCTCGGAACCCGTATTCTTTCCATGGCTAAGTTGCTTTTGTAACCTATAGGCCTGGCACGATTTGCTAAGCATAGCTTCCCGAAACAACTTGACCATACCGAGAGAGTGGGTTCCGAGCGTTTTTGACCAGCGGAGTGAGGGGGCTTTCTTATTCCGGCTTTGCTATTCTGGCTTTGAAGATTGCCATACAAAATTTACTCGAATTCAAGCAAGAAAAGGATCAAGAATGTGCTGCGATTTCAGTAAATTCAGATTCCGTGCGAAATTCGATACAATTTTGTTTTCCAGTGTAGCTGGCATCAATCTTTACTCTTCTTAAGATTTTGCAGAAGGTACTTCCTCGAGCAGAAGTTACTGATTCATGTCAAACAAGTTAACTAATTAGTCTAATAAGCATCAAACTCCTGGAAGACTGACATGTTTTGAATCGACCTTTATAGCTTTTCCAGCTCCTGCGCCAGTCTGGCTCCAGCAGCTTTTCCTCCTGCATCCATCTGTCCTCCCTACCGATTGTTTCTGCCTCTTGTTTCTGTCTCGCCTCGCTTCTCAGCCCGTGTAAACGAGATAGCTTGCAGAATTGTGAAATAGAATGGCAGGAGTATGCGCGCCAAATGTCTGTTCCCTCGAGTAAAGCAGGAACCAAGAGGACAGATTGCAAGCGATACGAAGCCCCCTTTCCTCTCAGCTTATTCTCGATATACATACTCTTTTTTCATAAACATACTGATTTCTTCATACAAACTCATTTTTTCATACACACTCATTTTTTCCACACACCCTTTTTTCATACACATCCATTTTTTTCATATGCTTTGATATTCGAGTACATACTTGTTCCATATCATTCGCACGCATCGCGAGTCGCAATACACGCCTCCTTTGATTCACATAAGCGACGCGCTTTACTCCAGCTTCCGTTTACTTTTTTTTCAATGGCACCACCCTCTTCCTTATTTTGAGCATTTAAATAAACCCCTGCAAAATTATGCTTCGTAAAATTTTTTCGGGTGCAGATACTATCGTGATTGCGAAGGTATAGACAACAGACCGAGTTATTAACGCAGTCGATGGAATACCGGGTGTAGATATATTTATTTGTTCTCTTGTATTGTTCATCCGTGTGAGTTTGTGATTGAGATACGTTGGTAGCTTGTATATACTATACAGCTTCCATGGTCATGTTCGTGTGTTTTTATTTCCAAAGGAGATTAGTTTCACGGGTGAATGAGTCGGAACTTCGATGAGGAAGTGATTGTATTGATTATCATGGTATAACAAGGATTGTTCAGGGGGTATACTGTTGGTCTTGGAATTAACGATGTCATCGTTATCGTCATTATCGTAATCGTCGTTACGGTTCTTCCAAGCCTCATTAACACTTTTTCGCAACTCTTCATCAGTTATCTCATTTTATAATAGAATCACTGAATATTAAGCGCACGGTAGCCGCAACACTTCCTTTTCAAAATTCACTCACTTTTCCCAGACCGTTAATATTCAAAAGCCAAAATTCTAATCTTGCAACATTTTTAGTATACAATATTTTATAAATGGAATAAGATCATTCTAAATTTCATTTTATACATTTTTAATGTATTATTCTCAGAGCTGCCACCGCGTAATTCACTTGAAAAAGGTGAAAAATTAACTATTTAAACCCAAAAAGTGACCAGAAGTCACTGATTTCTAACCCAAAATGTAACTAAAATTGATTATTGTTCATTAATAATGTGACTAATGTTTTTTTTCTTGACTTAAAAGAATTCTAAAGTATTCGATGGAATTTATGAGAAATGCAGGTAAATTTGAACAAATTTAGGATAATATCATAAGACTTGAAAAAATTCAAGATAACTTCAAAAGAATTCAAATAAATTGAAAAAAATCAAAAAATCCAGTGATTTCAGTAAAATTGGAGTAAATTTAGAGGAATTTAAGTAAATAATTAAGTTTGAAATAAATTTAGAAAAATTCAAGAGAATTCAAAAAATGTTAAGAGAATTCAGGATAAATTAATAAGAGTTCAAATAAATTGCAAACACTATTTAAAAATCTCTTTAAATCTTTGAAACCCTGCAAAAACCCTCACTTCATGTGAATGGATTCTTTGAAATCTTCGGAACTGAATCAGTAGCATTATCACTGTTTGAATAAGTATTTTGAATTATCACTGGGTAACCAGTAATTTTCCGGTTTTGACTGGGTGAACCAGAAGTTACTGATTATACCAGTGACGCTAAATAATAGATTATTAATTAATCGATTATGAATTGAATTAAAAAGTGGGGAGGCCCCTGGCCACTTGGGTTTCACTTTGAGCGACGCGACACGTTGACGTAACATATTATATCCTATTATATTGCATCCCGGCCCTCATTTATTGTTGCGAGAGTAAAGTGCGGTTTTTAAGAGATAATTTTGCACAAGTTAGCACAAAAGTGATGTATGTTAAGTGTTATACCTAAACAGCTGACGGACGACAACGTGTACGACTAGATGACTACTGGTACTCAGTAACCCGTAAACCTCTCTGATCAAACCAATGACGGAATTCCACTGAGTGAACCAGTGAAATTTCACTGATTGTCAATAACACACTTCTGGCTGTTTCAACCAGTGAGATTTCACTGGTTCATTTTAAGAGAGTAGAAAAAAAACTATCTTACCACATTATTTTGTGATGATAATACTTGAAAATAGCGAGATTCAACTGTTGGAAAGAGCAAGTGTATCGACCTGAAGATAAAAGGACGAGCCCAGATAGCAAAGGACAGAGCTATTGGCTGGATGGAAGAGGGTAGGTTCGAAACGGACGAAGGAGAGAAAGATAAAAACCCTTGCATGAGTGAATATACATATATGCAACTGAATTTTCCGAGAACCATATCTGCAGCATCCAATGTCGAAGTATGCACACTGTATCATGCAAATGAGACCAGCTATATTTCGTTACGTGAAACTGGCATTGTATTTAAGTCCACATGAAAGAGACAAGGCGAGCGTTATCGACACAAAAAGTTTCATTTGGTATCAGGAAGCATATCCTTTCCTTCGGCAATGTGCAATCTAGCGTCGGATGCATGTGTTAGGAAAATGGAGATCGATTTTGCTTTTGAAGGTTCGAGTCCTCGACTCTAGAGGGTTTGAGAGTTATCATACAATCTGAATGTAAACGTTGTTACTATGGAGTGCCATTGTATAAGGATTCAATCTTGAAAATCAAATACTCGCTTGTTTCGATTTATCACCGATTTCATTACTTCCAGCTATTGTTGATATATTTACTGTCTATATTCTTGAATATTAAAAGCAGTAATATTTTCTATTGGTATTGCATCTAAGGAGCCGTTCAAAAACTACGTCACATTGCTTTATGACGATTTGTGATGCCGGGGCAGGGGTTAACGCAGAATGTGAGGTTACATGTCTTTATTACTTTTGCCACAACCATCTGAGAACATTATTGAGTAATTTTCTACACTTTTTCACTAAATTTCCGATTGCGTATGCTAGTTTTCAGCTAAATTTGTGTATAATTTTTTTTAAAGAATTTTAATGAAATTTCCCCCTTTTCTCGCTTTTTCGCCTGAATGCGAACCGAATTAAAAGATACCAATAAGAAAATCAAACAATTTTTCGTTGAAAGTTAATTCTTGTTAATTTAAAGGTCTACATTTATATTTTTGGTTCAGGATTCGTCTTTTTTTTTCGTTAAAAATTCCACTATTTGGTTGAAAATTTAACTATTTTGTTGAAAATTCAACTATTATATTTTTTGTTAAGAATTCTTCTTTTCAAGTCTTTGGTTGAAAATTTAACAATTTAGTTAAAAATTCTTCTTTAAGGGTTGAAAATTAAATTATTTTCATAGAAAATTCAACTATTTAGTGGAAAATTAAATTATTTTGTTGAAAAATTAACTGTTTTGTTGAAAATTTGTCTTTTAGGTTAGGAAATTCGTCCTTCTGAATTGAAAATTCAACTATTTGGTTGAAAATGCAACTGTTTTTGGCTGAAGTATAATCATTTTTGTTTAAAAATTCGACCATGTGATTGAAAATTGATCTTTGTAGGTTGAAAATTCAACTATTTGGTTAAAAATTCAACTATTTGGTTAAATATTCTTCCCTTTTGCTTGAAAGTTCAACTATTTTATTTTAAATACAACTGTTTAATAATAAACAACTCTCTTTTGTTTAAAAATTCGACCATTTGGTTGAAAAATCATCTATCGTGGTTGAAAATTCATCTTTTCGTGTTTAGAAGTCAACGTTTTTTAAAAACATTCGGCTTTTTAGCTTGAAAACTAAGCACTTTCGTTGAAAATTCATGTCTTTTGGTTGAAAGTTATTTTTTTTTGTTTGAACATTCTACTATTTTGTTGAAAATGCAATCTATTTTGACTTGAAACCCTAAGCGTTTCATTTATTAAATTCAAGATGGTACCCATACATTAATTTTATTTGAAAGAATTTATGGCCCTATTATTCCCCTATTATCGTGAAATATCACCCTATATTTCTCCTATTTTTGGAGCATTTTTGGCCGTGAAGTCTGTTGAAATATTATGTTTGTATGTCTTGTGTTTTAAAAAGGGGGGGGGGTCGTATTTTGAACGTCACCCTGGGGGTTCTAGTTTTGTGTGATGATCTGTGACGAAGAAGGAGAGGGATGGAAAAAGTGTTCAAAATATTATTAGTATAAATCATATTGCGATCCCTAAAACTGTAGAATGTATAAATACAAAATAAAATAAGAAAAGCAATGCAACGGGACTTCTTAACAAGTGGCAACAGGAATTGCGCTATAATCACAGTTGATATAACAATTATGCGGAAACACTTTTAGAGTACTGTCTCTGAAATGGGTCGCTTTATCTGTCCATTTAGGCGAGGCTGATTGCCGTTTTATGTCCTTTGCCAAATCATAATTGCCTCTGCGTTCGCGCTTAAAAAGCGAACATTTTAAGCCACCCCCAACTCTTAAGTCACATTTTATACCGAGATTTTTTTTAATGCCAAGGCGATTAATCACAAACTGACGTTGCCACTCTCGCGATACTCTTCTTTTCGAGCCAAGTGCTCGAGTAAAACTTACTTCAGATTTATAAAGGGCTCTTCCAGACCTCACATTACCTCGAATATCAAAAGAGTCATAAATACGTTTTAATTATATCCATAAAGGTTATTCCAATAAGGATTTAATTTTTAATATACTTATAGAAATAGTTTTTCTCCATAACTGGGAAGCCAAATTCTCGAGTGAAATTCAATATCATTATTTTTCATGCGACTGATCATGGACGTGTAGTGTACATAATACGGTTGGATAGAAAATTTTCTATAAAATCCGCAAGGTATTATTGGAAAATATACTTGCTCCTACGAGCGCAGGTATAAACATGTGATGCAGTCAATAACCACTGTAAGCTGCAATAAGGTTAATAGAATTTTCCCTGAGGACACAATATTTATACGTGCGGATGCAGTATACATGTGGTTGGATATACACAAGCATCGTTAAATTTATATGCGTTTTGCCCCCGAGATCGGTTTCACTGTCATTTACTTTGTTACCCACAAAACCCTGATTTCGATTTACTCGTAAACAATTTTCTCATGGTTAATTCGTATCGCAAAGTTTCACCTTGAAATGTGATCAAACAAATTATCCGAAATCATAATTAATAATTATAATGATAAATCAATATGAATATATTAATTTATAATTTTCAGAACATATCCACAGATTGGTGTCGTGAGAACTGACAACAGGATTCACAATAATATAATTACACAAGAGTCTCACACGAAACAATGATGCATTACATATCATCACGGGAAAGAAGTACAGATTATTTCACACAAGAAAGGTTAATTTCAAATAATTACGATGCGCGGGGCGAAATGTATATCGAGAACGATAACATGGATGTTAATTAACTGGAGGGAACGGATCTTCTTAGATCATCAATTTTGTATAGTTTGTTAATCATTATGTTTTTGAGAACAATCACGGAGTTCTCTAACCTCATTGCCAAGGTTGTACCTCGGAAAATGCATACTTAAACGCTGATATTCACTTCAAAAGTTTTACAGGGCTGCCATCGACTAATGTACATATTTTAAAAAACTTGAAAAAGTGACTAATTTAAGCTAAAAAGTGACTAAAAGTGAATACTGTTCACATAAAAAGAGGTCTGCTTATCTACTCAAAATTTTCGATTCCATTAGACACATTTAATTTACCTGCTTGCTTTTACAAGATTAGATCAAATTCTATTGATGAATTCGTTGGTGAAAACCAAGGTCACAATTGCTAAAATAAATTTTACAAGTAATGTTCAGACGAACTTTAATTCATTTTATTAGAACGTAAATAAATCTTCGACACTTAACTCCCGCATTTATATATATTTTTTTTAGATAAAATCTAAAAAGAGATGGATTCAAGTGAATTATCTTACAAATTAAATAGTTGGCCTAACCAAATATTTTTTTTAGTGTTATGAAGAGTATAAATTAAATATTTGGGTGATATATCGGAAACGTGACTTTGCTTAAACTATTGGGCTTGACAACAAATCTCATTAGATAAAGTTATAACTGTCGAACAATCACTATAAGGGAGCACCCTCGGTTATAACCTTATATCGTGTAAGCTCGATGCATTCGTGCTTTATGTGAAAACCATTAGCAAGTGCGTTGGGTTCTGGTTTAATAAGGCGCTCGGGATGCGTCCCTCGTTCCCTAATACAGTAATAGATCGCAGCTTGGCACAGTTCCAGGTTCTCGTCGTTTATTCCTTTCTCAGTTCGCAAGTGGTACGAATTTAGTACCTGCGAAGGCACTTGAGGATCGCTCGACAATCTCAACTTCGCTAATTGCCGACATTCATCGAGCGGACACGTTTTAAATCCGATTCCGGATGTCCCATTTTCGATTCTCTCCCCTATTGTTCCATCCCTTTGCACCGAAACGATTAATCGGCCTACCAATAGAATCACGCTCTAATTCCTCCGCCAATCCTTCCACATTCCGATGCAGGAGAACCTAAATGCTATGCCCTGTCGTTTTAATTACATGATTCGAATCCCTAATGATACCATGTCTGATAGGAAAAAGAGCTAAAGAAGAACATGGAGAAAAATATATATGTTAAATTTAAAATATCCAAAATGTACTTGTTTATGTAGATTGTAGAATATTTAACATGTTGTGGGTTAAGATCCATTTCCTCGGTGTATTAATTTTCATAGTAATCCAGGCCAGGCAAGCCTCTCGGCACAGAAGCAATTCGCAATACGAAACACACTAATAATATCCTCTCTGAAATGAACAGCATTGCACAACTCACATGTTCGGAGATCGTGCTCGCAGTAGAAACAAAATCAATGTATACAAAAAATGGTTAATAGAATGAAAATAATGAATTAACTACATACACACACAACCCCAGGGTATCACAACGTTGCAAAGAGTTGACAACTGCATTATGTAACAAATGAAAATTACCCATTGTGAAACGTTTACATTGTCAATGTATTACCTGGGCAATTTGTGTGTATTAATCATGTTTCAACAGTATATATTTCAATAGTATATAATATTTAACATAGCTTTTCTTTACTTTATGTTCCGTAAGTCCTGAACTTGGAATTATAAGCTGTTTCATATCCCTGCAACATATTATAAGTTCAAGTTCTTTGCACGAGTGAGAACTCGCGCATAATATCCGGAGTTTAATAAGATCCTGGTCAAGTTGCGAGCGTGAAATTGAGAATAAAAATGTTTCAGGCTGAGTAGATTAATGGCGCCGGACTTCAAAAAGGCAACGTGGTCACGATAAATTAATCCTAAAAGTAGTTCCGGAAAGTCGGAATTCCATGGAAAAGATTGTATCTCTGGTCAGAATCAAATTCACTCTTTTTCGACTCTGAACTCATCTCGAGAGAAGGCTCCGTACTCCGTAGGGCGTAGGCTATTCGCTTTTGTCTCCACGGGGTGTTCTTCGATTCAGAAGCGCCGTGAATTTCCGACAATCGCTGCTGGCCCGACTCCAAAAGAGTTTTCCAAGTTCTTACTTTTCCAATATTATGTTTTCAGGATGTGTTCCTTCGACAGCGCTCAATCCTTTCAACATTAGGAACTTCACTTTTCTTTAATTCCTGGTAGATAATTATTAGGTAAAAATTAGATTATCTTGTTCACTATTTTCAGAAAATGTAATCCTCTTCTGGGTTTCTAACATTTATAAGTGCATTTTTTGGTTTGAGAAAAACCTTTTTGCCAACTCTTCCTTGTCAGTGAAAATAGGATTGCCTTTTTCACAAAGTTGAACAAAATGCGAGACTGTAACAACATTTTTTTCTGTAGGTTTTATCTGAAATTGTATATGTAGTTTCATGAGCCGCTTTGATATATGAAACAGTAACGTCTGCTATATAGTTAACGTAAAAATCAAAAGCTTTGGAAACACCAACCTTTGGATTATAGAAATAAAGTAAAAAGGCTTTGGAAAACAGATAAAAAGTGATCTGCAATTTTCATGCAGATTGTAGAGTGAATTATAGATTCGATGAAATAAAGGCTAAACTAGTTTCTGTTGTCAGATCGGTGTTACAATTCACAGATGATAATCAATCTGAAAACAGAATATTACAGTTTCGATACTATTGCATTAGAAGTAGTTGTATGTTGCAGATCTCAGCTAACCATTGCAGGGCAGAGATTCATTATATAAGGTAACTAACTAGGGCGAGAGTTTCACGTTTCACACACCGTTCGTCAGTTCTCGTGCTTGTACCAACTACTTCTGTTATCTGAAAGGACGTATTACATAACATGCACTTTTCTACAGTTCAACTCCTACACGACTGATCGGAAATTCTATCAGAAACCAATTTACTCCCAGAAATGTACTTGTTGCATTAGATACCCTCTGGAGTCTCTAACAATACGTAATTTTTCAGAATGTAATTAATTCTATACGAGACGAATATTTTCATTTCCATCTGTGTATCTAAGTTGTGTATGTTAAATCAGCTCGAGGCATATCGTTTGAGGTCCGAAGCAAAGGGCTGAAACGAGCACCACAAATAGCCGCAGAGTACTAGCGACAACGTACATACATGTGAAAGTACACATCAATGAGTTACGCTTTTTTCCTGGTAGATTTGAGAGCCCTATTGTTTTCCCCTGAATTTCGGTCGCACGTATTGACATTGTGTCATGCTCAAAGTTTGACTAGATATACAAATACGTAAAACAAATTCTGCGACAGAACAAAACTTGTTTCAGCTATATTGAGAGACTGGTTATTGATATGTGTTGAACTCACGGACTGTCCATGAATTATAAACACCCTTTTGGTTAGCAAACGCTTTGAAACTTTTCGTTTGTAAAGACTGCAGAAACGAAATTCACTAAAGAAATAAGAAGTACCTTCCATGAGACTATGGTTAAGAATTTTCTTAAACGATTGTTACAAGCGTTGGTTAAAATATTCTCGGTTGAAAATATGCCAAACTTCCTTACAAAGTACATAGTTCTCAGATACTCTAAATTCCAATCTGAGTAAACGGAAATTGTCAAATATTTCTTCGCTAATATTGAGTGAAATGAAATTCTATGTTCAGTTCGAATCGGATCAAATTGCTGACTAAATTGTAAATATCCTAATGGATATTGACAAACTGTTCAATTATGTAAAAACATTCATGTTTGAAAAAAAGAGAACAATGGTAATCAGAGCTTGTTCAAGTCGTCAGACACTGAACCGAATAAATTACAATAGAATAACAATTGTACTCGGCTTGTTTCATAAAAGGAGCTACCGTTTCATCTTACAACATCTACCTGTCGATGAATGCTCTACACTCCACTTGGTAAGTAATGAATCGAGCCACACCCATTCTTCACAAAGAAATGCTATCATAGAAGATCGAACGTTAATAAAATATGAAGATATGTAGATTGTAGATATAACATCAAGATTAATAATTCTCTTTATATAACTTTTATATGAAAAAGAAAGAATTTTAAGATTAGCAATTAAAAGAACAATCTAGCTATGGCATTTTGCGAAGAGCTCCTACGCTGTTCGTAAACATGACCATAGAGACTATAAAACTTTTACTCTAAGTAATCAAGCCGCCTAACTCGAGATTGCACTAGTGGGATTACCCGATAGTATCGTTATCCACTTTACTCATCTTCGCAAACTAGTTGACCAGCAAGATAGTCCAGAAAACCAAGTACTGAAAAATCAAGAATATGAAGAGTAAATCGGGAGAAATTAGAATCCTTTAAAAAAAGCTAGGTCGCTTTTTCATTATTCGAGCATAGTAACTAAAATTTAAGCTTGAATTTTCCGTTTAGAATTTGCAATTTCGTTATGTAGATTGTAGAAGATTAAAAATGGATAACTATTTTCTGCGGCGGTTCATACCTTTTTTTTTCTGTAAAAAATTACTGGAATCAAATTAATAACGTCTATCAAAATCCTAAATGCATTTGGATTTTCTATATAAGAAACTATAATGCGTTGATAATCATGCTAATTTGTCACCACTTCCGGAATATTGTTCGTAACTTGCCATCAAAGGATTTCTAAGCGCGTTCACCTCCCATTCACGCCTCCTTTGTATTCAAAGTCATCATCAGCAGGTAGGCGACAAGTAAGGTCAGGTTTGTGCCTTAACGCATTTACACTATAGGCACGCGTTCATATATCTACTCATGCCTACGTGAGTCCTATATGTATATACACCTACGTGAAACACAGAATCAAACATGTAGGATGAAATCCGCTCAAGCGTTGCCCCCTCGATCTTCGAGTTTGGAATTTTAATTTTCATCTGCCACGCAATTATCGTGATCTAATCTTTCTGAGCAAATGTATCGGGCATGTAATCCACATGATCGCTCCGGCATAAGACTTGGACTCTAAATGCTCTACAGAAGTATCCATCTCCATCGGAGAAGAGGAAGCGATTAACGGGAATAATCATGCAAAAAAATTACTTTGGTTAAAAGACAATAAAAAGCTTGAAATATTCTATATTTTGTATACGTATTATCTAATATCTATTATGATTCAACGATTTTAAATTAAAAAATTGTCCGATTTCTATCTCATATAATTCCAAAATTAAAAGCATTACATATAACTTATCAGCTTCTATATAAAAGGATAAACATGTTATTATGACTAAAGCAGTAATAATGCTGTTGGTATAAAAGACAAATATCATATCTACCTAAGATCCCTTTTTGAAAAAATGTGCAACTTTTTAAATTCCATTTCATTTTTTAGTACAGAATCTGACAAAACCAACAATGATAACAACTGCATTTTGAATACTTTGGTCTTATAGAAGTCAACTTGAAAAGAAAAATAATGAAAAAGAATTCGATGAAATTTATAAGAATTCCGGGTGTATTTTAACAAATTTAGGATAAATTCATAAGACTTCAAAGCAATTCATGTTAAATTCAAAAGAATTCAAATAAATCGGAAACCAATCCAAAAGATGCAATTGATTTTAATCAAACTGAAGTGAATTTAAAGGTACTTAGGGGAAATGAGAAGAATTCGATTACTAAATTCATAAAAATTCAAGGTGAATTGAAAAAAGAATTAAAGTGAATTATAGAATACAATGAAAAAATGCATTGAATTCAGTAGGTTTAAAAGGAAATTAGAAAATTTCAAAAGTATTTTGTGCTTTTGGAATCTTTTAAAACACCCTAAAATATCTTAAATTCTTTGAAATCTTTTGAAATCCCTTGAAACTTTGTAAAGCTCTTGAAATTTTAGGAATATTTTGATATACCCTTAAATATTGCAAAAAAATTAAGAAAACTCAGAAATAAGTATAGACCTGAATTCAATAGTGGTTAACCCGTGAGTTAACCTATTGAAAGAAAAGTGACTAAAGTAATCTTTTTATTTAAAAAATTGACTTTTGCCATTTTTTCAAAATCCCTGACCTGCATCCACCCTACATAAACTCGCCAGCAAAAGCTGACATTTCCACATCCAATTTTGCATTCTATATTTTTTTATAGATTGAGCCACGGTGTAAAATCCTAAAATGGAAGCAATGTTGTAATAATAATGAGAACGTTAAATTTAAGTGATAGTGATACCTTGAAGTCTCGGGCCATCAATTTTTAAGGTTGTAATTAGTAATTGAAAGCTAAGAGGTTTAATTGGCCATAATTGATAAAGCCTTATCCCACAACTACCCCAAGTTATATCTTTATAAGTACAAGCCTTCTTAGTATAGCAAGAGAATGGTTCACCTGCCGGTATTATCCGGTGGAAGTTAAGGTAATTGAGTCGCAGTATAGCACACCTGTGCAAGGGTATCTGCTCCTTAATTCCTTGCTACGTGCTTTTTAAGACGAACCTATATTACATTACACGAACCGTGTTCAACATTAAACAATGAAATCTTCTGGAAATTTACAAGGGTTCTTATTTTGCCGATGAGTTTCGTTACTCCCAGAAAAGTAACCTCTGGTGTTCTAGTTTCTCGTTTCCAATTAGTCTGCTTCATCGATTTATTTTCTACCCAATACAATTTCCACAATAAATGCAGTATTTAAATACTGTCCTACATATTTTTCGACGAGAGTTATCTCTGCTTCATTTTCTCAACAGCATTTTCTTATTTAAAATTCTCATTGTGCGATGACGTCAATTCGCAATTAGAAAGGCGGATATAGAAAGGATATGCAACTCAGATTTTCAATCCGAGTAATACATCAATTAAAAGGACTGTTGTAGTCATATTGTAAATGATTAATCGAGTTGTACTCGCAAAACATTGTGTAATTAGATTTAACGGATCTACCTTTTTATTTTTATAAAAACTAAGGACTTTCGAACTTGTTTACAATAAGTTTATCGAGCCAATTCATAATAAATCAAATCTAATTTTTTGATGATTATTTTGGAGACACGCACTGTTATGTGATTAAGCCCTATATATATTTTTTATTTATATTAAGATAAAAAATAGTAAATATAGGCATAATATTTGTAAATATTGTCTTGAAAAAGCAGAAATAATGGAAGATTATATTCCTTTCACGGATCACAGAACGTAAAATCGGTATATTGAACGGAAATCGGATAGGCTGTTGATAGAAAATTACTTTTGTGTGCTCGACGTAGTAAAAAAAAGAATCGTCTTTCCATTCAATAAGGATGATACAGCACATTGGTAAGAATTTGCATAAAATTTTACATAGCTCTTTGAAGATCATATCGAGTCTGAGTGCGGATATAAGAGGTGGATTCTCACCATCAGCAACGGTCTTTCCTTTCATCTTTCTCAATGCTTCGGATATATAGTATCCGATCCCTTTCGCAAAAGAAACACCTTGGACCAATGAATGGCCTGTTATCACTCAAAAGTAATGCATTGCTTTCCTGTTACTTTTTTAAATTTTATTTTTTCTATAAAAAATAACGATTTTAGGAAATCGTCTGAAATATTTTGAAAACTTTTTCCCTTGTCTCTTAGAATTCAATTTTCAAAACAAACAAAAAATCATACAAAATTTTCCCATAAACCTTAAAAACTTTTTTATTCTCCTGAAACCTTTCCAAATTCGTTAAAATCTTTTAAATTTTGTTTCAAGATGTTTCAAAATCCACATTTTGTTTTACATTTTTTGAAACCTTTTCATATTTTACATTATTTTTGAAAAAGACGAATTTTCAACAAAATAGATGAATCTTAATCAAAAAAGAGTTTTTTGAATCAGTTGCACTTTTAAACAAAAAATATGAAATTTGTACCGTCAGAGACGAATTTTATACAAAATAGTTTACATTTTAACCCAAAAATATGAATTTTCATCAAAGAAGTTCTTTGAAAACCAAACAGTTGAATTTTTAACCAAAAAACATTAATTCTCAACGAAAAATGTCATAATCGATATTTGAACTAAGAACGATTTTAATTTTAAATAAAAAAAGCCGAATTCATCTAAAAAAAGATTTTTAACCAAGCAGTTGAATTTTCAAACCGACAATATGAAGTTTCAACAGCAACAAAATCATTTTCAACTAAGTAATTGAATTTTCTACCAAAAAGATTAATTTTCAACCAAGAACAAGTTTTCACCAAAAAAGATGAATTTTGAACAAAATACATGATTTTTAAAATAAGAAAAAGTAATCTTCAACCAGAAATAGAATAGTTGAATTTTCAGTTGAAAAATAAATTTTTAAACAAAAAAAACGACTTTTCTACAAAATAGGTAACTTTTCAACACAGAAAAAATTGTTTAGCAAATTATAGTTGTAGAACTGAAGAAATTTCAACGAAATAGTTGAATCCTCAAGCAAAGAAATTAATTTTCATCCAAACAATTTCATGTTTAACCGAAAAGGTGAAATTTCTACTAAGAAGAAAATTTTCAAACCTCTTTTAAACTGACTCGAATTATTCTTAAAATGTTGAAAAATCTTCCAAAATAACAAAAAATTTTCCTTAAGAAATTCAGGATGACATGATGGCATTTTTCCTAACTTAAAAAAAAAACAGCGTAATTAGAAAAATTTCCTTACAATCTTCCTGATTATCTTTTAACAATTTTGGAAATCTTATGAAATTATTTTAAATATTCCTTTGAAATTGATTTTTCAAAATAAAAACTCATTAAAATTTTTTCCAGAAATCACCAGAAAATATCTTTATTCTCTTGAAACCTTTCAAAATTCATATTCCCGGTTAATACAATATGTTACCATATTTGAAATTTAAATTTCCTAAGTTAATCTTGTGCTCTAACTTTGACAGCAATCACGTCTTATTGATCGATTCAGAGATTGACGCCTTCCGACATTGAATCGCACAGGTGCGATTCAGTACCGGAAGGAAGGAATGATTTGCAAGACATATTTAAATGAAAATGAGCTCACGCCATGCAATAATAATTTTGTACTCTCCGATGCGACTTGAATATTTTTATCCCATAAACTTTTAAAGATAAAAAAAAAGTCAATCCTCTATCATAAAATATTTATAGCAAATCCTTATTGCACTTCGCCACTGATTACTTTATCACTTGAATCCTCCCAAGAATAATTTATCCCCTAATAAACCATTTTTACGCATTTCCATCAAGATTATCCATCGAGTGCGCTACTTGTCCAAATGCACAATGTACCGAAATAAAATGGGCCCTTACAACGAAGACGTTTCAGATAACGATCAGACACGAAGGCGTGGAGAATTTTACGAGCGGAATGCGTTAAAGCACCTCGAGTGCCACTATCATTTCAATATCTGCGTTAATATCCTTCCTTTTTTAATAAAAGTCTTGCAAGCTTTTTTGATTTTTACTCGTTCCGGACAGCATTCAATACAAATGTGAACAGGAAACCGTAAACATCCCATGCCAAACTATCCGCAACCTTCCACGGGCTTCGCGATAAATTGTCGTTGCCACTTGTATTTGAGATGGATGTCCAATTAGCATTGTGAAACAGCTCGCCCAGTACGGCATCCTAATTGATTGAGTTTCTACGGCTTCTCAGAAAATAAATTGCTCTCCAATAACAATACCTATCACCTCTAAGACACGACAGCCTCATGACAATTTAATCGCTTAAATTAAGAGACCAATTCCAGATTTTAATTACGAGTTTTGCTGTAATTAATTTTCTACCTTTCCCATACTTCATCTGCATTTTTATCTACTGAGACTAACTATAAAGAGCTGGAAAGTATTCGTTTGAGTTAGTAAATTTATTCGATTTCTGTAAACATTATTTCAAGAAAAGAACAATTTTTAGTTTTGAAGAATTGATTTCTTCAGGGTGGCCGAAAAACTTCATTTTAAAAATTCCATGACTTTATCCTGATTTTCCCTGACCAATTTTCAATTTCCCCGACCATTAATGTTCAAAGACCAAAAAAGATGATTCTTAAATCCAAAAGGACGAATTTTTTGTCTAAATAGACAAATTTTCAACAAAACAGTTGAATTTTCCATAAAAAAAGATTACTTTTTAACAAAATACTTCCATTTTCAGATAAAGAAATTAATTTTAAATAAAAACAAATTAATTTTCAATAAAATAGTTACAGTTTCAACTAAAGAGATGAATTTTCAACTAAAATGATCAATCTTCAACTGGAATAGTTAAATTTTCAGTTAAAAAAATTAAATTTCAACAAAAAAATGACTCTTTTATAAAAAAATGAATTTTCAACAATAACAAATTATTTTTGAAGAATGTGGTTTAACCTTTACTATTATCTCAATATCTTCGGTAGTATCCTTCCGTTTTAAATACAAGTCTTGCAGCAGCTTTTTTGACTTTCGCTCCTTCCGAGCAGCATTCAATACAAATGTGTACACTGTACAGGAAACCGTAAACATCCCATGCCAAACTATCAACAGGCTTAACGATAAATCGTCCTTACCACTTGTATTTGAGATGTATGACATCGCGACAGTCCCTTAATTTTCAAACAACTATTTTTTCCGTGCAGGCTCGCCGGAATTCGGTTTGCGCACAATAAATATTTTCGATGAGCCCAGGGAAAATGGAAAATGTGGTGGAATATCACCGAAATTCGGTGTGCGTAGACCGAATCTTTTAGGTGTGACTAGACACTTCGCTTTTTTTTTTTAAATTAAGACTATCAAAAGGACGAAACGTCGTTTTGAATTTAAAAAAATGTTAATTTGAATATTTTCTCGATTTTAAATTGAGTTCAATTTCGAACGCTTCAAATTGTAATAAATCGTGTAATTTTTAAGGCCGTGGCTATGTGTACCGAAATTGCGGTGTACATATATAGGCCCTGCCAATTTACAATGCTTCAAAATAGAATCAATGTACTTCCTAATTTTTCAAAATCAAACACTTAAAAATATGTTGTTTTGAACTTTTGAATGCTTTAAATGTTTTAATTGTTAAATTTATAACGTATACAAGTTCAAATCACGTTCATTTTCTAGAATGAAACAATCATAAATTTAAAGTCATTAAAATTTAACATGACTAAATTTTTTAAGCTTAAAATCTAAAGGCATAAAGATTAAATTATTTAAAATTAAAGCTTTGAAAATGAAACAATTTCTATTTAGAAACCAGTTCAAGATTTTAATTAGGTGGTTTGCCACAATAAACCCAGTTTTTTAAAATTGCGATATGAAAATGAAACATCGTGTTTTAGAAACCAGTGTCAACTTGAATTTTGAAGTCTTACATTTACAGGGGCGAAAATAGAATCCTGTGAGTATTTAAAAACAAATGGATGATAAATTTCAGAATAAGAGTCGCAATACATTTTATGAACATGTGGTTACGAGTAATAAGAATGCTATAAAGTAGGTAAGAATTACGCTACAGTGTAATAACATTATACGAGCAATACAGAGCGAAATGTTACTTTTATAGAAAGAAAATTGAATCTTGCTATTCGAATTAGAAGTATTCTCTAAGTCCAAACATATTGGCGGTTTCTAGTTTCATCAAAAATAAATATCAGGATTTTTCTTGATTTCTCAGGATGAAAAATGATTTAATTGCACAAATTAGATCTCAATTAAAATTCCAAGTACCAAATCTTGAAAATTGTCGCAATATATTCGATCTTCAATCAAAAATTGCAAACAATCTAATTTGAAATCTCCAAAAACTGAAAATTTGAAAAAGATTTCTGATTATAAGATTAATTATATTTGCTAGGTTAAATACGATGGGGTTAAGTCACCGCAGGTGCCCAATCGATCTAATTTTCTTTTACGCTCACCAAGATAAATCCAAAGTTAATGGTTTGACCTCCCAAGTCTTACCACAAACCAATTTAAACCTCCAAAGCCTCATTTGTTCTCTTTAGCCCATATATGTAACAAATCCCTGGAAAATTTATATCAGTATCTCTCGACTTTGAAATACTTTTAAATTCAACAAATCTAGAAAATAAACTCGGTTTTTATCTTTCTTTTAAAGTTAAAACTTTAAGTTTCTTAGGACAGCGGAGATTGCTTATCAAGCCAAAGTTGCTAAAGTGATGAGAGGAAAGTTAGCGTGATTCACAACCAGCTTAAATTCAAACTTTAATTTGATCTATTTTTAACTTACGAGTTCCACGTCTTTAAAAACAGGTTGTTCCAAGTTACAGTAAACGTTACCTGTTGGAAGTAGATCTATATTTCAGGAATAGATTGACGAGCCTGTCAGCTAACGCTTGCCAGAAAGTGGAACAACCTGCTTTGGAAAATATTTATAGGAAAAAAACTCGCTGTGTTTAAAGAATAATAATAAGTTAGTATAAGGTTTGTTTAGTATCGAAAACAAACCTCAAACTTAATTTATAGCTAAGGCTGAAAATTTCGCATGGAATCTTTGGAATAAAAGTTGAAATTAAAATGTTCCAATTTTAAGTTATCAATTAGAATTCGAAACTGCTAATTTTAAACCTTTAAATTTATTTTCAACCTGAAGTCGCTCAACTATTTGCATTTTTCAGTTTAAAACCGTACAATTTAGAATACATAAGGATACCAATTTGAACGATTTAAAATTATGATTTGAATGGTTTTAAGGCGTGAAAAAAAACTTCTCAAAATCAGAATTATTTTTGAAAGAAAAAAAATGAAAAAGTACCTTCGAGAGATGACAGAGCTATAAAAATAGATAATAGATAATAAGATAATAGATAGCTAAAAAATATATCTATAAAAAAGTTGAAAGGAGAGTTAATACTTTACGTGAAAAACATCATCAAAAATCGTCCTCTGTCATAACCATGTACCTGCTATGAAAAACGGTGTCTTTTAAGTTGTTTTTAAACTGTAATTGACATAAAATATATATATTAAACGCCAGAAACGTGTTAAGAGATAAATATAAGGCTCAATGATGAAAAATTAATTTTTTTAAATAATTTTCACAACCTTTAGAAATGTTATTTTGTCATAAAACCATTGAAAAACCAACAGTGCAAAAACTAGTTGATTATTTTGTAAACAAAATTTTGGTTAATTATTCAAACAATTTGATGGAAAATGACAGATACGAAAAAACGAAAGCGCCATTCGATTTGGCTAAAACAATCACATTAAGTCTGTGTTTTGCCATTTTTTTTATAGATTCAACTTATGACTTTGTATAAATAAACAATTACAGGGTATAAAATTTATATTCATACTATATAAAACAAATTTTTCCGCAGGATCAAACGGCGCCATTATATTTCGTCCGCAAGTCGGATATTTAAACAAATGGCTTAAATAAAAAACGGTTCAAACAATTTGAAAATCGGTCCAATTTTAGAGAACTTTTGAGCTAATAAAACGTGTTTTAAAAAAAGTCGCGAAAACCCCGATATTTTATACTTGAAACGTAGTAGTGCGGAAAACTTGCCTTTTCAGAAGAAAAACCGGGGCCAAAATAGAATTTTTCTATAGGCCAAAAATGTATGGCAAATTTATTGCAAATACTTGTTGTTAGTGAAAACTAATATGAAATAAGAAATAGAAAAAAAATTGGTTAATGTTAGAATTATTTGAATATGCGCAAAAAACATGTTTTTTGGATTTAGTTAATCAGTATAATTATATTACAAAATATAATCAATAAAACTGGATGATTCTTCGGTTGAAACTGAAGGAATTTTAAACCCAGCATTTTCAATGTTTTGAAAAAAATGTACGAATAACCAAATCCAAATGAATGGTTTTTTTCCTATTTTTAAATAATCCTAAGTGCAACGAAAAATTTGTTTCCAATTTAAAATTTAATATTAATTTTCTATAGCAAAAGCTCTACACACAAAAAGTTGGTCATAATTTGTTGGTCCAGAGAAAATCGGTAAAAACTTGAGACTTTGAAAGCCATGCGCGACCGATTTCAAAATTTTGTGTGGCCTCGATTTGGTTTTCCAAAAGACAAGTTTTTGGCACTATTGCGATTCGAGTATAAAAAAATCGTATTTTTCGACCCACCTATCCGATTCTATCGTCAAACCCTTTATTTATGTCTCTAATTGAAGGGTTGCAGTACAGAACTAGATAACCAACATTTTGGGTTGATAACAAAATAAAATGTGTGTCATACTATGATATCGCCTCTCTAAATTTGAATTAGTAGAACTTTTACTAACTACTAGTACATTTAATTTCAATTGATGAATCAGTTATTATCAGAAGTTTAATAATTTTAAGAGTTAAAATACCGTAACTGAAGTCAATCAGTTATACGGTAACTGCAGTGAATCAATTATAAATTTAGAATAAATTGATAGAGGAACAATTTTTTTATTAATAATATTGAGGTCTAACCAAAAGCTTAATTAAAAATTGTTCCTCGGAATATATATTGTCAGTGCATAACAATACACAGGTGTAATTAGTTTGCAATTATTACATGTAGGAACAAATTTTAAACTTTAAACAATTTTACATTTAAAAATAATGCGCAAATATATTTGAATAATAGCCTCTTAAAATTAACTGATTTCTTCAATACAACTATAACTGATCAATCAGTTGTATTACTGCAGATATATATATATATATAACTGATTCAATTAGTAATTTTCGTTTTACTAATCCAATCAATACAATTGTACTAATTGTCAGTGACTCAATTTTAGCTACAGCAATTAGTAGAATTTGACTGACAATCAGTTATATTTTACTAACTCAAATTTAGAGAGGCTACCTTCAATTTTTATTTTCTCGGAACAAAATAACTTTTTTTATTCTCAAGCAGCATCCGCATAATAGGAAAGTGAGTTTTTATTTTTGCCAAAAAAATTTGTTTCACAATCGCTATCTAAAGCCGATTTTTAAAAGCCATGAATTTTTAATCTCAAAATTCTCGGGCGAGAATTGAATTCTTTATCGCAATCCGCAGTCAAGCCTGGCAAAAACTGTTTTGGCGTCAATTCAACAAAACTTCGGCTCAGGAGTGGACATTTGTTTTATCTTTAAATAACGATATCGATTTCACAGAATGTTTTCAAGCTCTTTTTGAAAAATTCCCATTTATCTGGTTATCTAGTTCTGTCCTGTCACCCTTAAATTGTCAATGATTTCAGGGTGATTTCAATAATTTAAAGGTATACACGATATAGTTTACAAAACACATAAACGTCACACTAAATATGTATAAGAAAAGCTCTTATTTTCTCATGGGAACTTTTACCATCACATAAAACCGACACAAATTTTGATAAAAGTCACATAAGAATGAATGAAAAAGTTTAAAACCTCGTGTCAAACAACCTCTGAACTAGTCTGCTTTTGCCATAATATGCCAGTCATCGTTTAACCCAACACGCCAATGCTTGAACACCATTTCGATCTCGCAGAGGACATACTTTCACGTAGTAACCGGGCCGTTAAACCTGGTTTAATGGTCCAGGAACGCGACTACCCTGGTCGCACAAGTAATAGACTTTCCACAATTGGAGCTAATGGAGACCACAAAGGAGCATACCTTTAACAACGGGCGTAGTGCAAAATACAACCAGCAACAGCAGCTTCATCTTCAGCAGCACAACAAGTCCGAGTCCGGATGCTCTTCTTCGTTCCATATCTATTGTTCCACTCGCAATACACTTCCGATTATTAAACGAATAACACGACTCACGCAGCTCATTACCCCAAGAAACACTGACAAGAAACACAATCTTAAAACAAGAAAAAAGGGTTCACGTAAATGAAAATAAAAGCGAAACTAAAACACTTCACTGACAATGAAAACAATTTTCGTCAACACTTCTCTTTATTTTGAATACTTTGTTTCTAAATCCTAGGTTTCCACGTAAACCTAACCTTCAATGTAAACAAAAACCACATGTCAGAATTGATCCATTTGAATCTTGTGTTCCATTCTTATCGTTCGATATTCTAACATTCACTCATCGAACTTTATCCCTGGATTTCGTTGAGGGGAAATTGTATTCACCTTTTGCACTGCACTATTTTTCTCGAAATCCCAGGTCACTGAAATCCAGAATTCGGGAAATCCAGGAGTCGTGCGCGCAAGTCGAATTCGTGAGTCAATGACACTTGCGGTGCATGCAACCCTTTACTACCGGCGACGAAACACCCACTAACTCACGTCACGAGGGCACATAACCTGTCGCGACACTCCGAATTTTCGGGATAATGCTCCCAATTTCGCCGGCACCGTCCATTAAGCGGGCCTCGATTATTATTCTCACTGCCGAATAAAGCAGGAGTTTATGCTTTGTGCCCGATTGGAATTCCACTTCTCGCCTCAGGATCGATTGGGGTTCACGTGCTTTTCCAACCTCATCTCGTGATGATCTTTTCTGACACACCCCCGATCACAGAATCTTCGAATTCGAATTCAAATCCGCCTTCGGGTCCATTTTCGAGTCTACTTTTATCCTTCGAAGTCTTAAAATCACGAAACATCAGACATGAACTTTCGAGTCAACCAATTTTCACTCACGAAAATAAATTAATCCTTTTTTCTCGTCATTAACACTTCAATCACTGACAGTTCGGGAGGTTAGGACCGGCACTTGCATCTGACAACTTTTGCGCGGGAAATAAAGAAAATACGAATTTAAGAGTTGTAACGGGTTTTGAACTTTGGAGTGTTTTTTTTTTTAGTGAAATTACTGTAATGTGTTGAGATTAAGGAGATTCCTGAGGAGGATCGACGAAAGAGTGTTCGCGTGTACGTAGCTCGCTCGGGAGTGAGGTTTTGAACGGTGAAAGGAAAGGGAGAAGGGAGGGTAGTGTAGGATGGCTGGAGGAGGCCTCTGCCCCCGCAGAGTTTGTCGGAAATAACCGAAAGGTGGCGATGGCAGACGAGCGGACGAAACAGCATCCGAGGAACCCAACCCAACCCCCTGGAACATTGCACTCTCCTACAGAAGATAGAGATGGAAAATCGACGTAAACATGACGATTTTTTCCAGTAGGGGAGGACCCTGCTCTCGGTCAGAGATCGTGCTTAGTGATGTTGTTTTTTCCCTTGATATTTTTCCGATCAGGATATTTAGGATTGACAAGTGTCAACGATGTCAACTTCCGGAATACAGTTTGCTTCAGGGGTGTGAATATGAGTCAATTAAACAAGCTATATTTTCGTTAAAAATTTATTTCCTTGGCTGAAGATTTATAATTTTAGTAGACATTTTTTTTATAAATTAAGATTGAAAAGAAATCCATTTTATCATGATCATGATCAGGGATTATTTGTGACCGTCCGCGAAGAAAGGGACCTAATGCGGAAAAAATCGATTTTCATTTTCTTACGCTAATCGATAGTTTTTGAGTTACTTTTTCATTTCCAATAATCAGAAATTTTGTAAATTAAATACTTTTTTTGTTATTAAACTACAAACATAGGCATGATAAGCGTATGCGGAGACCGAACGAGAGGCCTACGAAAGCCAGCCCCACTACTCACCACTACAGCTGTACGCGGCATGTCCTTGAGCTCCTCTGGCTCGTGCCTAATAGTGTAGTGGTAAGTGGAGGGGGTGCTTTTCGTAGACGCACCCCCACTACTCAAATGCTGGCTTGCGGACTCTGCTACGATCGGCCGCCCTGTAAAATTCAGCTTTGACGCATTAGGTCCCTTTCTTCGCGGACGGACACATTTATAGGGAATAAGTAAAGGTATGAAAAATCAATAAAAACTGTACAGAAAATATTTAAAACAGTCTTAATACAAAATTTTATTAAGTTTAATGTCATCAATTATATTTATTGAGAAATTGATTGCTTTATAAAGAAGAAATCTTTCTGTTATCTAGTTTTTAAAATTTGAAATCTAAACAATTTGGTTGAAAATTCGTCTTTTTGGCAGAAAATTAATCTTCTTGGTCGAAAATAATTTTTTTAAAGTGGAAATTTAATTATTTCCTTTTTGGTTCAGATTGTATTGAATAGTCGTCTTTTTTGTTAGAAAATTAATCTTTTAGGTTAAAAATTCATCTCGTTGATAAAAAATTAATCTTTATGGTTGAAGATTCCTTTTATTGATTGAAAAATGAACCATTTGGTTAAAAAATTATCCATTTTTTTGAAAACGCAATACATATTGAATTTAAAATATTTAAAAAAATGAATTAAATACAGAGGAATAAATCTGTAATTGTCTAGGGGATGATGAGAATGCGCGCGACTTTCCCATCAATTCTATGCAGCTTGGGGGCGCAATTTGTAGGAATTTATGGCTTATGTGAAAAAATATTATTTATATGTATTTATACATATATTTTTTATATTTTATATATTTTATTTGTTTATTTAATATATTTTAATTATTATATTTTTTATCTTTTTTATTTTCATATTATATATATATTCTTTTTTTTAATAAAATAAGATCGAGGAGGGCGGTCAGGCTACAAATGAAAATTTCAATTAAGTTGAACAGAAGTAACATCAGAGGAGAAAATGAAATTTTGATGCTTTCATATTTTATTATAATATAAAATATTAATAACTTTGACAAAAGTTATTGTCGATGTTGATTATTTGATTTTTTCAAATTTGTTTTTCCGGAATTCAAAACAGGAATCTGCATTATCAATATGCTCTGTTATACCGACTGAAGAAAATTAAAAATATCACTTTATTAGTTTATTTGTTAATTATATGAATAATTTTGTGCAAATTTTATCCCATGAGTCTTCATCGTCTTCATGCGTATTTTGACAAAAATCACATAAACGATAAAAATTATTATGGACATTCAGTGGTCTGCAATATCGACAAAAGGTAACAACCTCGCTTAGGGAAATAACCACTCACCAGAGTGGGCGACTTGTTCGGGTTCGAGTTCTGCGAAAATTTAAATTTAAAATATGAAAAATATTTTTTTTTCATACAAATTATCAATACAAGTTGATAATTTATTTGTAAAATAAGGTAAAAGAGTGAGTGATTCAGTTTGAAGAAAAAATAATCAATATTTTAATTGCTGGTCACTTTTTTTTGCGTAGTTATGAATTTTACAAATATAATATTATTGTCTTCAGCAAAAATTCAATTTTTTTTTTTTTTATAACATTCTCTATTTTTGTTACCGAATAGTAGAATTTTCAATTAAATTTTAAATGAAATACTTAATTTTTAGGTTCAAAAATTAATTTTCAACAACAACAAAAAAACAAGTATTTAATAAAATAGTTTAATTTTAATCGAATAGAATGAATTTGCAACTAAATAATATTTGTAACCAAAAATGAAATATTCACTTTTCAATTAAAAAAATAATTTTGAAACAAGAAAAAGGAGGTGTGAACGAGACTCTTAAATTTTCAATAAAAAATAATGAATTTTTAACCAGAAAGATGAGTTTTGAAACAAGAAGATTAATTTTCTACCAACAAGTCGAGCTTAAACTAAAAAATTAATTAAAAAAATATATTTTCAACAAACTAGTTACATTTTTAACAAATTAGTTACATTTTTAAACGAAGAAATTAATTTTCAACTAAAATAAATGAATTTGCAAGCAAGAATAATAATTTTCTAAAAAAAGGCAGTTTTCAAACACATAGTTGAATTATCAACTAAAAAGATCAATTTTCAAGAAAGTAAAAACGAGTTTTTAAAATATTTGTTAAATTTTCCACCGAAAAATGATTTTTAAATTAAAAAGGTTAATTTTGAAGTATAAAGATTGAAATTTTCAATCAAAAGAGACAAATTTTCAATAAAATATCTGAATTATTATCCAAATAGTTTATTTTTAAACTAAAAGAGGTGAATTTTTAACCTAAAACGGACAAGTTAAATTTTTAGTTAATCAATTTTTAACAAAAAAAATCGATTTTCATCAAAATAGTTTATTTTAATCCAAAGAGATAAATCTTTAACAAACAACTTAAAATGTAATAGTTTATATTTCAACCAAAAAATATTTTAAATTAAAAGCCGTTGAATTCAACAAAAAATGAGAAATTTTCAACAAATCTTTTTATTTTTCAAATAAAAAAGATCAGTTTTTAACTAAAAATAAAAGAAAAACAAATAGAAGACAAATTTTTAACCAAAAGGGAAAAAATTCTACTATCAAAATTTATTTTAGGAAAAAATAAATTTAGGAATTCTAGTTTTTTCTATTCCATTTTTAATTTAAAAAAAGGCTGGTAAAGAAAAAAAATTCGTTCAGAGTATAGGTATTGATAAAATAAATATTATAAAGTAAAAAAGTAAAAATATTACGTTTTCAATCAAATATGTTAATTTTGAACCAAATAGCTGATTTTTCAATCAAAAAGATTAATTTTCTACCAAAACTAGAACAGTTATATTTTCAGTTAAACAAATTAATTTTCAAAAAATTTCATTTGTAAAAATTAATTTTTAACAAAAAATATATGATGATGATTTTTCTGGAAAAATCTTGGATTTTGAAGCTACACATTTTTCAAATTGTCCAAGAAAATAACTTTTTTGATAATGGCGTAGAATTAGTTTTTGCATCGTTATAAACAATTTATAAACGAAAAACGATTATATATGGCAGTTTTTATCAAAGATAAATTTTCCTTTCTGCAGAATTATTTCTTCTCATTTTACAACATAATTAGCATTGTTTTTGAAAATTCTTATTAACAAATGCACAGTTTTTTCTTCTTTTACTCATAAGGTTCTTCTTGTCGTCGAAATCATTTATTTGTAAAAACTGATAAAACAATTATATATAATTATTACTGTATGCTGTGAAATGGTCATTTTGAATGAAAATGCTAGTCGTTTAGTTTTGTGATTAATTATTATTAATGTTACATAACAGCAGATGCAGGTTTTATTCATTAATTTGCTTATGAAAATCAAAGCAATAAACAAAATCAATCTGATGAAAATTTCTTTTCACTGAGACATAGACTTTTATTATTTTATCTTCCTACTATTAGAAAAACTTGGGACTCAAAATGAAACATCGAAAACATGAGACATACTTTTACTACGCATTTCCTCGCAAGTATTAACAGGTGTCACATGGATTTCGAAAAATAAGAAAACTTTCTTTAAGATCTAAATGAAATCTACCTTTTTATAAACCATTTCAGGTACCAAAATCAAAACACAATGAAGCTTGCAAATAAAAATTAGATTTCCAACCACCTCCGCCTTGAAAGATCTTTAGAAAATAGGAATCTTTAGGAATGTGTGATTTTTCCGATTATTAGTTTTCCGATTTGGAAAATGTGATGATCAAAGTAGACTGGTTCAGAATCATAAAAAAAACGATTGTTTGTTTCATTATTCTTCATAATGTATCATCAAAATACAATATAAACTCTGACTCTGAATATAGATGTGCCTGGCTGTTCCATATGGTAAAATCCATTCTTTTCAGTGTATCTATTGCAAATTTTCTATCCAATTTGAAACAAAATCTTCTACTTTTTTTTAAAAGACTTAATTCAAAATTACTTAATTTCACACGTTAGTAGTTTAAAATTGTCCAACTTATGTAAAGCTTAATCATTATGAAGTAATGGTAATTGAGGTCATGTATACTTTATGACGTCAAAAGACATCGGCCGAGCAAATATTCATCCTGCGAAAAGATAAAGTTAAATATGTAGCAATTTTTACATAGTACCATATAATCGGACTGAGTGCTCTAAAATACGTTAGTATATATAGCTGTAAATATCTTCCAAATTTCTCAGTTGACATTCACGCAATCTATCAAGAAGAAATGAAGATAGCTACCTGCATTCAAATTCTTACATTTGCGGGGTATCTGAATTTTGTTGGTAAGTGCAATATGTCCGAGCTTAGAAGCTTATAATTTTCTTTGAAAGACTCAATTCGAAATTATCTAGGTTAACACGTTAGTAGCATAACATTGTCCAGCTTATGTAGAGCATTTTGATCATTATTAAGTAATAGTAATTGAGCTAATGTATACTTTATGATGGTGGCTACATGGTGATGTACTGAAATGATTAACTTTATGAGAACGATTACAATCTTTTTAAATTTCTCTATTCAAATATTTTCCATTCAATCGATTCTTTTTTCCTAGTAGCTACTAACTTTTTCCATAGAACGACAGAGATCAATCCGGAATTCATTTTTAATTAATTCTGCAGTTGAACAAAAACTGACAAACAATATGACAATATATAACAATATCCATTCTATGTTTCGCTGCTTCTTTCCAGCTTTGTCATTGCGCTCTTCCCTAATGATTGTACGAACTGTCGGTAACGGTACTTTTTCGATTTGTGTGCATGAAATGAAAGGAAAGGAAAGGATCACTTCCGCCGGATAGTTTAGTGACTAAGGCGTGTGTATATACAATTGCCTGGAAATTGGCTCTTTTGCGGCGATACAATCCCTAGATGGAGTGACTTTCGACGAGGAAAATCTCATTTGTCATTCTGTAGAGACCATGATTATTATATTTCACACTTATATTAGCCCAGTGGGTGCCCTTCCTTCTAAATGTATAGCCACGATAGTGACTTAAACATCTGCTATAGGCACGAGCCATCATCTACCAGAAAACGATTAGGTTGAATGAACAAAATTTTGGTTGAATCAACTCTAAAATATGGTTATTATATGACAACAAAATATTTGGTTGACCCAAGAAGATTTTTTGGCTTGTAAAACTTGGTTTGATAATAATGTTGGTTTCAAGAAAATATTTTGGTTGATCTAAGTAAAACTTGTAGTTCTTCTAACCATAAAGAACCCAGAACAGTTTAAATTGTAAATGGCTTTTTAGCATTTTTTTAGCATTGACGCCCGAGGAATCAAAATTGAAATTTCAGTGAATTTTTTATTTCATCTTGTGTAAATTATGTAGCAGTTTATGCAACTACTAAATATTACAAAATAAGGCAATTCCACGGACAGCCATTAGCAACATACATTGTACAGGATCCTTTGTTTATTTGAGTACAAACATCAGTTTGTTGTTTGAAAAAAAATTTAATTAGGCAATCTTAGGTAATCACACAGATGAAACTAATCCTTCGTATTTTTCACATAATCACTTAATCTCAATCGATTCCATCTTAAGATATCTTATTTTGATAAGCATCACCGAGATGCAAATGGATTACATTTTAAAATGCTCCCTTAAATTATTTTGTAGATACAAACAAAAAATGTTGTTGGCTCGATAAAATATTTTCTAAAATCAACAAAACGATCCAACCAAAAACTTTTATCGATTGAAGCAAACGTATTTAGTCAACTGAACAAAAGTTTTGTTCATTTTAGTAAAATGTTTTTTGAAATCAATAAAAATGTGGCCAACAAAATGATTTGAATGAAAATAAAAAATTCTGGAATTCGAAATCGATACAACTTCAAAAATTAGCTTACTGGCATCCTAAAAAAGTACAATTAACTTCGAATTGATACATATGGAGCTTGGTTACTCCGGCTCGAAAACAAAAATTTTAAACTTCTTCTTTGCAAATTTTTTAATTTTTCTCAATTTTTCAGTGACAAAAATGCACTAGGAGATGATTTGCCAAGACCTAGGAATCGAAATTGGAAATACAGCGTAGTTTTTAATTTTTGATTTTGGTATTTAATGAAATTATCTTTATTACTTGTGCTTCAATATTTTTTTTCAAAGCATTTATGTGGATTTTTTGAACATAGATCTACACAGAAAAAAATTGACGAGCCCAAGGAATCGAAATAAGAATTTCATTAAATTTTCAAAATTTGGAATTCAGTATTCAATTGCATTTTTTTCAAGTTATTTTATTTTAGAAGTAATGCATCTAAATACAGATTCCATACACTTTTTCCTGTTTCCCTCTTCACCCCTTTTTAAAAAAATATTCAACTTTTTTTTAGAGTTCTTTTTCTAAAATTGAAAAGCCTTCTATTGTATATTTGGTTCAGGATTCATCTCTTTTGGTTAAAAATTCGACTATTTGATTGAAGATTAAACTATTTCGTTGAAAATTCGTTTTTTTGTTGTTCAAAATTAATGTTTTTAACTGGAAATTCAATTTCTCTATTTTAGAAAGTTGAACTGTTTCAACTGTTTTCTATAGAATTTGCCTTTTTAATTTGAAAATCCAACAATTATGGTGAACTTTTTTTCTCTCTCGAGCGAAAAGTTTTTTCGTGTTGAAACTTCAACTCTTGTTGAAAATTCATCTATTTGGTTTTGAAAATTCATCTCATTGGTAAGAAATTAATATATTTTGGTTCAAGAACTACATTCTTGAACACTCATTTTTTTGGTTGAAAATTAATTTTTTTAACTGAAAATTTAACTATTCCATTATTGGTAAACAATCAATTGATCGTTTTTAGTTGAATATTCAACAATTGAGTGAAATATTGCTTTTCTTGGGCAGGAATTTAATCTATTCAACTGCAAATTTAACCTAAAAAATTATAAAATATTTTTAAATTCATTGAACTCTTGCAAATCCAGTAAAGTAATTGATATTCTGTAAAATCTAATTGAATCTGATTAAATCCTTCAAAATCCCTTAAAATCTATGAAACACCTTGAAAATACTTAAAAGCTTAATATCCCTTTACATACTTTGAGATAGAATTATGTTCACAGCTCAAGTTTTTGCCTAATGGCCGCTATTCCTGGTATTTCTTCTTGTGAACCTTCTGTTTCTTCTCCTGCCAGATATTCTCCTGAACGGTCTCTTCCTCCTGCCAGACATTATTCTTCTGCCAGATCGCGTAAAATCCTTGAAATATTATGAACTTTGATGAAATTATTTTAAAATTCCTCTAATTATATGGAAATATTTTGAAGTTCTGTGAAATCTCCTAAAATCCTGTAGATACCATCTATAAATAACGTCGGATACTTATATGGGAAAGGAGGGATAAATTCTTACGATTTTTCTGTATTATCACATTTAAATGGAAGGGTGCCGGGGTAGAAATGGAAAATAATAGCATTGCGTCTGTTTAAATTCTATTAAAATCTTATAAAATCTTTGAAATTCCTTGTCATCTATTGAAAACCCGCAAAATATTTGAAATCTTAAAATCTGGTGTATATGTTTAGAAAAAATTTGAATCACACCAGTTGAATGTTCAACATATTTCCACAAGTGTAAACTGAACCAACAAATCTCGCTTGAAAATCGACTTTAAACCCTGTTTATATTTGTTTTTCAATGCTTTAAATTGACTGTTATTGTAGAAACTGTATAAATTTTCCATTTTTTCCTTGTAACTGACTCTTATCGGTTGTAAATATCTCAGAAGGACAAATTTGATGCTTTTGATGCAAGAGATAACAACCAAAGTGTAGATTACATAAACTAGTGAAGCAGTAGAATATTCATCAGTGACGTTGTTAAATAAATTCTTCATTAATAAATTAATTACTTTTTTTTATAATTAGAAAAGATGAGGATTGTCTGGACTCTGGTTTTATCCTTGGCGATTATCCTCGATTCTATTGGTGAGTATAATAATAAATTTCGAAGTAAAATAATATAATAATACAAGTTAACTTGAAATTAAGGATGTATTATATAATGTATTTGAATTTATTTGTAAATTTGTTCGAAGCTTGGGCAACTGTGCACGTAAAAATGTAGACGTGCACGCTCGATTTCGTACGTTTAATGCGTGCATTTCAACTACATTTGTTCAAATATCATAAATTTTGTAATTTAAATTGAAAACTGTGATTCAAACTCACTTGCTAATAAGTTATATTGGTGGAGGTGACGTAATCGATTTGAAAGTTTTGCAATACCCTTTTATGATCATGTACATAAACTTTAAAATGTTACGCAATCACGTTCTTTTACTAAACTCTTCATAATTATAGGTTTTTAATAAATTAAAATAAAAAAATTCACATATATTTTAGAATTACTTTGCAAACTTTGATTTCACAATTTAGGTTGTTATTTAAGTATAACTTACATTCAAAAAAGATATTCGCATTTTTTATTTACTTACTGGCGATTTACTGCCACAAATCATTGATAGGCTGTAAGCGACTTATGCAAAATAAAATTGAATGATCCAATTATGTTTTTAATGTTTTTATTATATTTTTAACATTTCAATTTCATAAATATTTTTTGTCCTTTCACAGATATATCATCAGGTATGCCGCCCAAAGAACGAGACTTTCTAACAAATTTTGGGATGACAAGTGAACCTGCTAATCATCAAGGTAATCCTAGTACAAATAAAAATTGGTAAGAGAAGTGTTAATTAATAAACAGTTTAAAACTAATAACGGTCTTTTAAACTAGAAAATATTCTCTAGGCATGGAACCTTGTTCGCAATCATTTTAAGAAAAATTTTCAAAAAAGTATACCATACTGGAATTTTATTTTTTCATCAAACACCAAGATGTTTCTGTATAATGAAAGAAGAATCATGACTACTTCAGCAAGCTCCTCCAAATAATTCCTCTCCTGCAGATTAGACCCTTACAAAAAATAATATAGGATAATAAGTCAAACAAAATGAAGGAATTAATTTAAAAAGTAGACAAACTACAATGGAACGGTTTTTATTATCTCATTTTTGTTTCAGGCTTAAGGTGGTTACAGTCCAATATTTTGAAAGCATTTTTTGTAAATTCCTTTGATATCATCAAAATTGCTTGAAATTTCTTTGAAATCTTCAAAACCCTCCAGAATCTCTTGAAATCCTTTGATACCGTTAAAAATATTTTTAAATCCATTTAAGTCCTCGAAATCTTAACAATTTTTAAAAATATTTCGAAATTATTAGAATAACCTAAAATCATTGAAATACTTGGAGATCCTATAAAACCCCATACATCCTCTAAAATTCTTCGTAATTCCTTGAAATCATAACAAATCCTACAAAATTGGTTGACATCCTTTGAAGTCGTTGAAATCCATAAAAATCTCTTGAAATAAAATTCAATTTATTTCCAAGAGTTCTCTAGAAATTCTTTGAGATCCCTTAAAATCTTTGGGAATCGAAAAAATACATTTATACCTTATTTTACACACCATAGCATTATTTCGATCGTGAGTTAAAGTGAAGTAATGGTTTCAAATGTCCAGCAAACCTCAATACGTTTTGATGCATACAAAAAAAGTCACTTATTTTTAAATAGTATGTTTTGAAAATCTTTGAGAAAACTGACATTTAACTTTTGAACTCAAATTTTTGCCAGCATTGATTTTAAAAAGTTCGCTTTACATCTGTTTCTTTCCGAATCTGTGTGTTATGAATATTTTTTTTATTAAATTAGAAACCTCTGCAACTGATATTTTTTATGGGCACAGAACCTAAAAAGTTGCCATTGAAGCATGAAGTTATATTTCGGTTCGGTTTCATTTATTTAATTCTTTTAATGTAACATTATATATGTATGAAATTCATAAACATGTGTGTTCATTCATTTATTGTTTTCTACTAAGTAATTAAAGCTGCCAACAGGTTATCGGCCCAGGCATTCAGTATTATTAATAGTAGAAACAATTCATAAAGACTTAAGTGAATAGACAAATTTTTATTAAGAAAAGTGAAGAAGAAATACTTGTGAAAAATAAGGACAGAATACAGTAAGTGTATAAGGAACAATCACAAACAAAAACCAGTGAACACATAAGGATAAAGTGAACACATAAGGATACAGTGAACACATGAGGATAAAGTGAGCACATATGGATACAGTGAGTGCATAAGGATAAATGAGTGAATGGGGGTGAGGATAAGTGCATAAGGATATAGTGCCGACAAAATCATAGATGAGTAATTGCGGTAAGGACAAACGATTGTGTAAGGACACAGTAAGTTAAAGATAAGTGAATCGACGTCAACTGAATAAAAAATCGAGAAACTCAACAATAACAATTACCAGATATGGAAATATAAATTGGAGTTGTTACTGGGTTCAGAAGATCGTTGGGATGTCGTTACTGAGGAAAGTCCCACCAGCATACCGCAGACAGATTGGAAAAAGAAGGACGCCGAAGCCCGTGCTAGAATTGGTTTTTAGTGGAGAATGATCAGCTCATCTACGTAAGGAGAACGAATACAGGACAAGAAGCTTGGAAAACGTTAAAGAAATTTCATGAAAAATCAACTATCGCTCGGAGTCACGAGATGAGAAAGTACTCACGATTTCTTTCCTCAAAAGGAAGCTGTTAGACGAATATAGGAGACGAAAGGAGGCAGGAGCAGAAAATTATTTAAGCGAAACAACTCTGAGGTAGGGTTTTGAGAATCACCAGGTAAATTGTTTTTTTCTGCAAGGAAGCTGGTTATTTGAAAAGGGACTGTAGTAAATACATAAGATGGAAGACAAATAAGGATAAGGAACAAGCTCGTGAAGTTGGAGACATTAAAGATTAGGCAAACATCTACTTCCTGACAAAAGAAACGGAAATTGACAATAGTCAAGGAGATTGGTTTTTAAACTCAGGGGCGTCAAGCCATATGACAAATGACCGAAGATTCTTCTCTGATCTTACCCCAATAAAGGCAACAGTTCAGGTGGCCAAGAAAGGGACAAAACTAGAGGTACAGGGCGTGGGCTCAGGTGTCATAAACTGTCTAGGCGGCTACGATAATCCAGTCAGCATAACCGTCAAGGATGTCTTCTATGTGCCACTGCTGGATGAAAATTTGCTTTTGGTGAAGAAAATGACTCAAAAGGGCTTTGAAGTATCATTTACCTTTAGAGAATGCAGACTTGAGATGGACGACAAGACACTGGCTCTCGGACACACCTACAGAAACTTCTATAAGCTGAATACTTTACAAGCGGCTCACAGTGCAGCAAAAGAGGATCATCACAATGGGAATTGCCAGCCCACGTCGCATAGACGTTTCGGCCACAGAGATCCCGACGCAGTTAAGAAACTGGAAACAAAAGACCTCGCCACAGGTATCAGCATAAAGGATTGCGGTATCAGACTGTCATGTGAATGCTGTATTGAAGGAAAAATGGCTTGGAAACCATTCCTTGAACAAACAAAATGAAATACAGATGCAATACTGGAACTGTTGCATACGGACGTTTGCGGCCTCAGAGCAGCTAGCTCGCGACAGGCATCAGCGCGTAATGGCCTCATTGGCGCGCGAGCCCTCAAAACTGATGTGTTGGGGCAAACTCAGAAACCGACATTCCCTCACAAATCCTACTGCACGGAGTGGGAGAGTCGCGACAAACTCTGGCGTGCGCCCCGGGCCCTCGGGCATAAAGGTGCGCGGTCCAGCCACATCGAGACACTCGGCCATCATCAGCCACTGAGAGCACTACCACGTCATTGAACTCTCTTTGTACTCTCAAGCAGCGTCACTGCCTTCTCTACTGTAGCTTCTGTCTTCTCTAACCTATTGACTCATCAGCTCATTGAGTTAACCCGAAAGAATCTACGGAGAAAACTGCTCTTCTCAGAGCAAATTCTAAAACATCATTAACTTGAACCATATAGTCCTTTTCTGGAATAAATTCAATTTGCTCTGTGCTCATTTCTTTGTTTCTGATTGTTGAACGCACTACGATCTTGTAGCTTTCGGTACTTGATCAAAGTTGAGTTTAGGAGTCAACTTGCGATTGCTCCTCCCAGGGAGTCATCCTCGTTGATTTCCTAGCACTCACTTCTTGGTGGTCTTAGCGCCCCAACTGTTGAACGCACTACGATCTTGTACCTTCGGGTACTTGATCGAAGTTGAGGTTAGGAGTTAACTTGTGATGCCCCTCCCCGGGTGCCATCCTCGTTCATTTCTTAGCACTCACTTCATGGTGATCTTAGAGCCCGAACTGTTGAACGCACTACCATCTTGTACCTTCGGGTACTTGATCAAAGTTGAGGTTAGGAGTTAACTTGTGATTTCCCCTCCCCGGATGCCATCCTCGTTGATTCCTTAGCACTCAGTTCTAGGGGGACTTAGCGCCCCACCTGTTGAACGCGTAACGATCCCGTATCTTTGGATACTGGATCGAAGTCGACTTAGAGGCTGACTAGAAGCTTACTAGAACCACTTCGAAGATTTCACGGATGGGACTAAACTCCCGTCAGAAAAGGGTCCGGGCCATTCAGCGACACCGAGAGGCGGAATTACGAGAGTTTCGGGAACGGAGATATTTCACCGCTCCACCAGTAGCCGAAAGTTCACCGCACCCCGCGACTCCAAGGACGCCATCACCAGCCAAGTGAACACCGTGTCCAGCCTTAAACCCGGCGTACCTACTGCATATCCGGAGGACGACTCACTCGCTGTACACGGGATTGAAACGCTGCCTGGTGTTCGCGACAGAGGCATTAGCCTATCCGGGGAACATTGAAGGACACCCGAACATACTTCGTGACCGGGAGGAACGGGAGTTTGTCCTCGAGAAGTAGTTCAAGGAAATGCAAACCCCTTCAACATCACCAAGAGTTGAACACCCTATTGACGATTGATAAAGCAACGGCCTCTGTAGGGTCCACCACACAAGTACACGAAGGATCGTTTCTCTGTTAAAAGCAAGGCTTTCCTACAAACTAAATAGAATAAACACAAAACAGGCACGTTTATTGAAACACAAATAATTGCATATAAATGGAACGATACTAATAGTGTGGGATTTCGCAGACTCCTCGTCGTGAATTTTTTACCACCGATAAATTAGAGGAGAGGTTCTCTTCGGTACGAGAATTTCTTTCGACTACCTGGACTTCAATTTACTCATCACGATCGTCAGGTCGGATTTGTTTATTGGGTGAGATGATTTTGTGTAGTAAGAATTTCGAAAGTAGAGCGACCGCAGAAACTTTATTGAGAAATAAAGCCGAATTGTTGATTTGTAACAAGATTCATTGTAAAATGGTCGCTTTGTGCCTATGTAGGAATATTAAGAATTTTTTGAGTATGAGGGCGTTCCTCAATATTCCTTAATCATTTGCCTGTGAGGTGTGAGAGAATTTTAATTCTGAAATCCTGTTGGGCAATCAGGAATTCCTTGTACTAGTCAAATTTAATTAAGACTCACAGAATTTGTCAATCTTTTGCCAGAGAGGTGTAAAAGAATTTGTTTAATTCCGAAATGCTTTTGGGCAATTTCGAATTTCTACATAGCTTTGAAATTGTTTTATAGAAAGATTTTTGGTAATGATTGGTATTCTGCAACGTGAGGAGGACTTAAGGTAGTGTGAGTGTGCGACCCGTGCCCTGCATTCTTACTTCTCTTTCTTCATTATTTCTTTTCTCATTTCTCTGTCATTTCTCAATAGTTATGATTTTAAATAGAGTTTCCTTCAAATTATCTTTTGATTTTTCCAAAATTTAGGTGGCTTCACCAAAATATAATTTTGTGTAGGCAGGCACGTAACATCGCAGGGTTTCAAAGATTTCAAGAGATTCTCAAATATTTTTTGCAATGTATTTGGAATTCGCCCTGAATTCATATTCTTTATTTTAAATTCTTTCAAATTCTTTTGAATTCTTCTAAATGCACTTAATTTGACTCAATTCAATGGATTTTTGATAAGTTTTTATTCAATTCATCTTGAAGTCTTTTAAACTCACCTCAAATTCTTAGGCATTTCATTTCATTTCAATTTTAAAGAATTTTTCAATTCATTTGAATTCTCTTGAATTGTTTTGTAGTGATGAGTCACTTGTTTGGTTAGAAATTAGTAGGATTTCAAAGATTTGAAGTTTTCTTTTAAATCACCCTGAATTCATTAAAATTTTTTGGAATTATTTTCAATGGTGTTAAATTGAGTTTAACTCTTCAAAATTCATTCAATTCTATTTAATTCAATCAATTTTAACAATTGTTTAAAGTTTCAATTTAATTGATCCTCAAGTCTTTTAACCTCACCTTTAATTCGCAGACATTTTATCAAATTCTTTTGTATTCCCTTAAATTTGTCTAAGCTCATTTCAAATTTATAGAATTCAATTAGTTTTTTTGGTATTTTTAAATTGTTTATAATTCATTTGAATTGTTTAGAATCCGTATATATAGAGTCCGTATTTGAGGAACCTACTACGCAAAAAATTCTTCTTGATCCGGTTTTTAGGCTGAAGCTACTAAAATATTTATACTGTTATCCGTGGTAATTGCACAATACAAATTTAAAAGAATTGCACTGCAGAACTAGATATTTTTATTATTTAAGAATCAAATACATATTGTGGTTGAAGATATTTTCCAAACTATCATTTTTTGATACAATGATGAAAAAAATATATTAAAAATTTTAGTTTCAATCTTAACGTAGTAATAATTTTTTTCAAACTTTTAGCATACATATTTCTTAACATTATTATCATTTCATGAACAATATATCGTGAAATAAAAAATAAATAAATATCAATGTGATTGATTAGTTATAATATATTGTTGCAAATAGTAGAGCACTTTCATGGATTTTATTGATCAACAAAAATAAAATTATTACCAATAAATTAATTTTCCTACCTGAAAATTTTAAAAACCGCATTGCATTTTCACTTGTTTAGGTACAACATATTTCTTATATTTATTAACCATCAATATTATTTTTAACTAATGTGAATCAATTTTGCAACATACGATTGTGTACTTTTAGAAAAATTGAATCCTCTGTTTTTTTTTGCAGAATTAACGTCACAGTTCGAGTGTTTGCCTGATGGGGCGCCTATTCCCCATGTTCCTCGTTGTGAAACTTCTGCTTCTTCTCCTACCAGATATTCTCCTGAACGGTCTCCTCCTGCCAGACGTCATCCTTCTGGCAGTTCTCCTCCTGCCAGGACTTCTCCTCCTGCCGAGTCTTCTATTCGTCCCAGACCCAGGTCTCCTCTTGCCAGGGATCCTTCTTCTCTGATACTTGGATTTACAGTTGAAGAACTTCCATTCATTCGACTTGGTCCCCACACGAATCCGACCCGGATATTCGAACTTCGAAGATATACTTTTCCACCCAATAAACCAATTATGTTGAGGAACAAAAATCTACGCTTCAATCCCGTACCAGCCGTAGAACAAATTGTATTATCAACTCCGAATGGTGACGTCTTTGCGATATTCGAAAAATCTATAAGACAAACGATTTTTCGTGGAATTTATTTAGATGTTACTTCGCACGGAAAACGGATCAAAATTAACATTTACAGCGGCGCTTTTAAAAAATTGACCAAAGCAGAAATCGCGGATTCTCCAATAGGCAACCAAAACTCAATCGCAAAGAGTTTTAGAGTATTTCGCGTGTAAACCACAGTTCTTGGCATTATAAATTTGATTTAAAAAAGCTTATCAGGGTAGCTGATGGAACAGGAAATGAGAGTGAACTTCTTTTGACAGGGAAATTCATAAATGTTTATAAAAAAAATGTATGCAATCACTTGAAATATCACAAATTTGATTCAAATCGTGTGATATGATGCGATTCAAAATACGTTCGATATCAACTTCTTGTTAATGTTAAGTTCACATCTCAATTTTAAGAATTATATAGTTCACAATGCGTAATATTAAATTTATTTATTTAGAAATATTGAATTTTAATTCATCATCTTAAGCGTACATTTTAAATATAATGTATTTTTAAATGCACTTGGACAGACTTGAACAATGAAAAATCACAGTTAGTAATATTTGACTGTTCATTTCAAATACGCAATTTCAAATTAAATATTTAAAACTGAACATTTTAAAACTGAATTGTTTGAAATAGAAAGTTTTAATCGTTACATATTCAGAAAGTTAAATTTCAATGCAAGTTTTGAATTTTGACGTACAAATAACGGATAAACAATTATTACAATACAATATTTATTACAATTATTATTACAATATTAAACAATTATTAATTATCATTAAATTTCCAGTTAAAAAATTTGAAGTCAAAGCCGAAAAAAACGAATTTTCAATAAAATAGTTTAATTCCAACCAAAGAGGTGAATTTGAACTAAAGTGATGAATCTTCATTTTGAATAATGAAATCTTCAGATAAAAAATAAATTTTTAAGCGAAGAATCAACGATTTTTCAACAAATCAGTTAAATTTTCAACCAAAGAGATGAATTTTCAACTAGAATGAAGAATCTTCACAAAAAATGACACTTATCCAAATTGCTGAATTTTCTACAAAGTAAAATAATTTTTAATATAAAGAATGAATTCTCAATTAAAAATGTAATAGCTAATTTTTCAACGGAAACATATTTGAATGAAAATTATAAACAGTTGAAGTCAACAAAAAAGATGAATTTTTGACAAAAAAGTGGACTTTTCAGCCAAAAAGTATTATTTTCAATAAAATTGTTTTTCAACTATAAAAGATAAATTTTCTACGAAAAATGAAATACTTAAATTTTCATTAAAAAGTTTTATTTTGCATAAAAATAGTTAAGTTTGTAAGTCAAAAGATGAATTTTCAAGTAAGATGATGAATTTTCTATAAAAAAACGAATTTAAAAAAAAAAGAATGAATTTTCAACCAAATAGTTGGATTTTTGAGAAAATAGTTAAAGTTTTAACCAAGGAGATAAATTTTCAAGAAGGTATATTTTCTACCAAAAAACAAATTGCATTATTGGTAAAAAGCTAATCGTTTTTAGTTGAATATTCAACAATTTGGTGAAAAATTGATGTATTCTGTTGTAAATTAGTATACTTGGTTGAAAAGTTACCTATTTGGTTGAAAATTGCGTTTTTTTTGTGAGGGCAGTTCGTATTTTCTAGTGCAAATTTAACTTTTTTATGTTTGGGTAAAAATGTATTGTTTTTATTTTAAAATTCAACTGCGATACCTCAGAGACTTAAAATTCTTTAAAAAAAATTATATTGTATAAGAAAATGCAAAAAAGGAGAAAAATGATTATCATTTTCTTATTCTTATTGTATTATATTCTCTAAAATTGATTAAATCCTAAAAATAGGCCAATTTTATAGTAAGTGTGTTATTATTGCTGAGGTTATTTCGAATTCGTAGTCATGGTTTATGAAATTTGTTTGCATCCAATTCCCATGAAATCCGATCAAACTTCTTTCTATTCCTTTAAATCCTTCAAAACCTATGAAATCTTTTTAAATCCATTGAATTCTCGTAAATTCTACTACAGTCATTGATATTCTGTAGAATCCAATTATATCTGAATAGATCCTTTTAAATCTCTTCAAAACTATGGAATAACTTGAAAATCCTCAAAAGCTTTGAAATCCTTTTATTTCTCTTCAAATACTTTGAGACAGAATTATATTCACAGTTCAAGTGTTTGCCTAATGGCGCCCCTATTCCTGGTCTTTCTCGTTGCGAACCTTCTGCTTCTTCTCCTGCCAGATATTCTTATGGAAGGTCTCTTCCTCCTGCCAGACATCATTCTTCTGCCAGGTCTCCTCATCGCGTAAAATCCTGAAAATCTTATGAAATTTGATGAAATCTTTTTTAAATTTCTTTCATTACATGGAAATATTTTTAAGTTCTGTGAAATATGAGATAATCCAGTAGGTGCCATGCATATATAACGTCGCATACTTATATGGGAAAGGAGGGGTAAAGTTTGAGGATTTTCCTGTATGACCACAATTAAATGGAAGGGTTCCGGGATGAAAATGGAAAATAAGAGCGTTACATCTGTTGAAATTCTATTAAAATCTTATAAAATTCTTTGAAATTCCTTGTAATCTATTGAAAACCCTCAAAATATTTGAAATCTTGAAATATGGTGTGTTTGTTGAGACAAAACTTGAATCACACCAGTTCAATGTTCGACATATTTCTAGCAGTGTAAATAAGTTTTTTCCTTGTAACCGACTCTTATCGGATGTCAATCTCTCACGACAAATTGATTGCCTCTGGTACAAAAGATAACAGCTATAGTGTAGATAATATTAACTAGTGAAGCAGTAGAATATTCATTAGTTACGTTGTTAATTAAATTCAATATTAATAAATTAATTAGTTTCTCTTATCATCAGAAAAGATGAACATTGTCTGGACTCTGGTCTTATCCTTGGTGGCTATTCTACTCGATTCTATTGGTGAGTATTATAATAAAATTGAAAATAAAATAATATAATACAACGAGTTTACTCAAAATTACAGTTGTATTATATAATATATTTATAATTTTATATCGTTGATTTCTTTATGAAAATATTATTAGAATAAAATAGAATAATGGAAAAACTGACGTTTTTTTATTTATTGGAGTGGCATTTACATTATTACTCCAAGCAGTATACTAAAGGTTTTGAAAATGTTGCGCAAATTGTTACAAGAGGGGAAGTTCACAATATCCATGCTGACAAAGTTTTAGTCCATATTTCTATAAGATTTTTCGAGAGAAATATAAATCTGAAACTTTTAAATTGATATGTCAAAAAGTTTGTGGGATATCGATATTTTTATAATCAAATTATTTCAAGGAGCCCCCACTACCCGTTTTGCATACCTCTTTTCAGAGTAGAGTGAATTTTTTTGTTGTATCCTTTTTTTGGGGAAGGTTGAGTTTTCTAACACCCTTTCCCCAGCGGAATACTCCTGAATTTCCAGATCCCTCCCCCGTTTCTTATATTCTTTGCCGTTCAAAATCTGAAACTAAATTTTTCAGTTTTCTATTTTTTTCCTGAATTTTTTGGCTGAAAAGTTCCAATTTTGTTAAGATAGGGCCATAGATATCTATTGCTATTATTATTATTTTGGACCATCTCACACCCACAGGTATTCATGACCTGGTACTTCACTACTAAATACGGTCGTGAAACGCGGTGAAATCATTGCGCATTCGTTATAATTCGCGAGTATACACACTGGAGATCCGTTCTATAGGGATCCAACATTCTTACTGGAGAGCCCATTAGCAGGGATCCGTCTTTCTTACAAACGCTAGTTCTAAAGCCAACGACTGAGACCAACGATTAAAAATATTAATATTATTTAAATTAAACGTAGAGAGACAAACACAACTTCACACACGCACAGGAACACACACTTATGCAAAGAAGGTTAAAAATTAAAAGTAAAAAATTAACAATGTGTTTATCACAATTATCTTTTGTGTACGCGGGAAAACTGTATGTATTTGAATCTATTTTCTCTCTCGCCATCATTATTTCTTCAGATTTTTTTTCGTAAAAGTTATTGTTGAAAGTCTGTGAATTCATTGTGGTGGAATATCGGGGGTTTTTCTCCTGGATAGCCTATCCTCAAGCTCTTTTTATGACAAGCAGAATTGTTTAACCACGTTGTAAACACTTAGCAACTATGTTGACAACTACATTGACAATTGCAACCACATTCACAACTCATGATATACCAACATATGATTGTGTACTCTAAGTAATATTTATTCCTCTGTTTCTTGTTGCAGAATTAAGTTCAGAGTTCGAGTGTTTGCCTAATGGCGCCCCTATTCCCGGTGTTCCTCGTGGCGAACCTTCTGCTTCTTCTCCTACCAGATATTCTCCTGGACGCTCTGTTCCTCCTGCCAGGCATCGTCCTTCTGCCAGTTCTCCTCCTGCCAGGTCTTCTCCTCCTGCCGATTCTTCTATCCGTCTCAGATCCAGGTCTCCTCTTGCCAGGGATCCTTCTTCTCTGATACTTGGATTTACAACTGAAGAACTTCCATTTGTTCGACTTAGTCCCTACACGAATCCGACCCGGATATTCGAACTTCGAAGATATACTTTTCCTCCCGATAAACCAATTACGTTGAGGAACAAAAATCTACGCCTTATTCCCGTACCAGCCGCAGAACAAATTGTATTATCAACCCCTAATGGTGACGTCTTTGCGATATTCGAAAAATCAGCAAGACAAACGATTTTTCGTGGAATTTATGTAGATGTTACTTTGCACGGAAAGCGAGTCAAAATTAACATTGACAGCGGCGCTTTTGAAAAATTGACCAAAGCAGAAATCGCGGATTCTCCAATAGGCAACCAAAACTCAATCGCAAAGAGTTTTAGAGTATTT